>JALLAW010000698.1:0-11655 GCA_036939535.1 Cyclotella kingstonii | reverse complement strand
CGCGAGCACTGCCGATTGTGCTTGCACAAGCGAGGCGCGAAGCGCACAAGCTTGTTTCTATTACTATACTTATAGTACTTTTACAGCATACAGTAAATACCCTACCAGTTGTGCGAAGAGAACAATTCAAGCAAAGTAGGAAGGAGTGAAATCACTGTCCCATGTTTTTCCAAAGTGAACTC
Organism: Cyclotella kingstonii; assembly: GCA_036939535.1. Taxonomy (NCBI): domain Eukaryota; phylum Bacillariophyta; class Thalassiosirophyceae; order Thalassiosirales; family Thalassiosiraceae; genus Cyclotella; species Cyclotella kingstonii. Next base: position 11,473 of record JALLAW010000698.1, on the reverse strand, counting down.
TCCTATTAATGTCATGTATTCAACAAGTTGTTACTGCGGACATCAAATAAGAACACCCCTAATTGCTGAAAAAGATTCACTTTTCTATTGTAATGACAAAACAATACAGGTTTCCTCAAATTATGATAAGAGCATGCTACAAGGTCTGAATTCTGATGAAGTTCTTCCATCAACTCTTACACATCAAGATATAATTTGTCATTCATGTGTGGTTTGTCTATTAGCATCTCAACTCTCTCGACACAAAGCTGCCATTGAACTCCATCAAATGAAGAGAAACGAATGTCAGCACCGCCTTTTGGCGAGTCGTCTGTCGCCTTCCAGTTCGATGCCCGATCCCAATCTCATCAGTCAACGAACGTCTCAACTGAGGGACAGACTAAATTTTCTAAGAAGAATTAGCAATGAATTATCTATTCGTCTTACATCCAAAACTATTGAGAATGATGAACGTGAGGAAAGGTTGCAAATGAATACTGCTAAAGTCTTATTGGCGAGAGACCGTTTGGAATCTATGAGGCGAAATATGCTTTTGAAATCAACAAACCAACCTTGGCGGGAAAAAGAATCTACTTCAGAAGATACAAAGCAAGAGAACAAAGGCTTTGATCTCAGGTATCAAGATTCGCTCAAGATAGGAGGTGGTATTAGAGATGCATTCGTTTCTGGAACACAACACATTCAACATTTGAGATTCTATTTTGCCCTTCGTGTGTTCGAAATGCACCGTATTGATGTTGGAGAGAAATATTCAAATAAAGAAAGTAACGAAAAAACAGCAGAGAAAAAGAATTTGGTATCAAATGTCAGTGGAATAGGGAAAATTGTTGGTCTTCCACTTCCTCATGCCGGTCCTGCTTTGTATGGTGTGCTTCCATCTGGAGTATTAGCATCAAGTCTACGTCTAGTGGCTAGTGTCACTAGCTTGGTGGCAAGATGTTTAGGAGTAGTACTGCCTCATCCAATAATGGTTTCAGCGAAGGAATGTGAGAGATGTGGAGCTGCTTGCAATTTTGATGGGGATGTGATTGATGTGACAACTGATTCTGAGTTTTGCAATGGCGAACTAAAAAAACGTGAAAACTTATGCAGTGCATGTGAACACGACTATTTCAAAAATTTAAGTGGTCTTAACTCATATCCAAACATTCCTGGGTCGAATAAGAAATCTAACAGCAATTCACAGAGTTTGTACCCAACTATTTCAACAAACCACAACCAATGCCTCGCTAATGCTCCCAAGTCGTCCATTCTTACTTTTGTTGGGACTTCTGCTCGTAAAGCCATCGCTCTTGCTACTGGTTCATCTGCATTTTCTACTAGTTCTGCGACTACTGCAACTCGATTATCTTCAAATCATGCATCAACACTATCGAAACAGTTGTTGTCAACACAACCAACATCCTCATCTACATGGGCCACATCATCCGCCACCACATTTCGACGGATAAACCGTGCATCTTTCGCCGTTCTATTAGAAAACAATGAAGCTGGTGCTGCTGAGTATGTTCTCAACCCTCCACGGTGGAAAGAGGGGGGCAAAGGCATTGACCAAAGTGCTCAAGATGGCCATTATCCCTTGATCAACTGCAGTGATGAACATAAAGTATCAATTTCAAAGGCGTCTACAGCAATTTTGAGCAGCCAACCTCAAAGTAACCTCTTTTCAAATCGTGAAGAGTTTCACCTTGCAGAAGAAAGATTTGCTACTGGGTTGCAATTGTTACAAAATGATGTGATTGCTCTTTGTTTTTGTGCTGGAGTAGATGCATCAAAATTATGGCCAGCAGAATCTTTGCTTTTGAATTTATATGCATTGTTTTGTCATTGTCAAAAGATGATGGAAATGGACATTAACTAGAAGAAATTCATTCTATGAGTGTATGTTTTCTTTGAAACATTTTTGGCTATCAAATCTATCAATGAACTATCCTTTCAATAGTTTCTTTCTCGTGAGATAAAGATGACATTTTCTTCAATACTCATATCAACAGATAATTGTATAAGACATAAGTGCTGTACAGGAATACCCATTGTACCTCTCTCTGTCTCAAATGCATAAGACTCTCATTACACTGTAGAGAGTAATGAAAAATATTCACTCAGATAAAGCCACTCTGAGTATTTATTGAAAAAACATCTTGGATCAATTTCATTATTTCTCTCAATTTTCTTGCATGATAAAGTTATCCCCCCACTAAAACCAATTGTAGCAATGAAAGATTCATATTCATATTCTTTTGGCTGTATGACAAGATTAGTGTGGAAGTATTGATCCCATGTCTGTTATTGTTTAGCTCCAGTTTATCTTGAACACATGTGTTGAATGCATTTTTGTGGAAGGAGTGAGAATCTTTTTAATCTTCACTTTTTATCATCATCATTTAATGTTGAATTGAATGATTCTAAATCTTACGGTTAATATTTCTCAGGATGATTTTTAAATACATATATTTCTTAATAAATAATTGCTATATAACTAAGGAGTGATAGACAGAGTCTTTTGTACTGCCATTCTGTAAACACAGCGATTTCGCCCATAGGCTATGGCTTGAGTGGCCCTTCAGCTTAAATCTGGAACCTCTCAAGTATATTGTATCTACATCTAAAAACTATATTTTTCTAAAAGCTGAAGCATAAATTAGGAGTCTCCCTGTATCCTCTTAGGTTTCGTAAGTACCCCTATACTCTATTTCTTTTTCAACCATTGTCCTTGGTCAGTTTTCTGTGTGCGAAACATGATTGGTTCAGATACAAAAGTGTTTTCCAATCTGGTGCATTGTTAAGTCTGTACTGTTAGAAGTGTTTTCTGCAGTTCTCTTTTGGTCAGTTGCACTGTGCTCCTAGCATTTTATGTTGTTTGTCTGGTAAATCTACATTGTCACTGGCCATGTAAGCAAATGGTCTATATAAAGTAGAGTACATTTTATTTTCTTCTCCTGCATATTGGCAATGATTAGTGAGAATTGACAATTTGCCATAATGTACTGTTGTTGTAGCAGACTTATTGTCACTATCTTCACAGATGATCAGATGCAATAGCTGAAAAGATCTATTGCTAGAATTACAGATAAGAGTATGTCTTCAACTGTCTTGCTGGATACCTTTTTTCCAAAGTCAGAGGGATGCATTGGATCACACGTGCCATATTGTATTGTGACAATGGGTTCTAATTTAATGGCACCAATCTATACTCTCAGAAGGTTAGGATACATCAATCAGATCCAGTGAAAAGTTGGTTCAAAGCTAGCCACAATTTCTGCCTGCATTTCTACCCACTGTTGAATTGGTGTTAGTGATTTCCTAGAAGCTATTTTGAGTAGTTTGTCTCCTGACCTATTCACCATTAACTGTCCCCACATATTTCATCGAGCAAACGAAATTTATTTTGAAATAAAGCAAGTAAGCGATGAAATTACAATTGTACAAGCTGGATCTAATGGCATAGGGTACTCTCAATCGTCGTCTATCGATTCCAGTATTTTTTGATAAGAGTTGCTCGGCGAATCGCAATTTTTGTTTCGACCGCCTGTCTCCGTCGCATGAGATAATCTTCAAGTAATGCGACGGTAGACCTTAAAGATGAGATAAAGACACATGATTTCGAAGATTGATATTGGTATTGCAGACATGAAATGATTGACGAAATGAAGCAACAAGTACTTGAATGGTAAGGGTCTTTTAATGGTGCCCTTGGTATTTTGCAACATGGCCTTTGAAACATCGATATCATATTGATAGCCTGGAATAAGGTTATGTCTGACATAGGACCTCGTAAAAGATTGACTAACTCAGCATTTCCATTAAACAACGCTTCCATGAGAGGAAGGCGTAAACTATTACATCTTTTTCTGATAAGATTATTCAATGATGATATCCGCAATGACAGTGCAATGTCTTGTGATTTTTGTTCGAAGTATGCCTCCAGAGATGTACTCTTACATTGTCGTAATGTTTTTCGACGAAATAACTTTCTTGAAAGGTAGCGGTGGAAGCACAATTGAATAACTATAGCAGACCATGTAATACAATCTTCTCCGATCACTGTGTGAGCCCCATGTTTCATCAGTTCAAACGCTATGACTTTGTTTCCAGCGCTCATAGCCCAACTCAACGCTGTATGCCCGTTAGATGCCACGAAGCTTAAAACTTTACTTCTCCTTAGTCTGAGCTCAAACTCAGAGATTCTGCTTGTATTTTGTAGAATAGATTTATTATTTTCATCAACTTCACGACGAAGAATGGCACATCTTGACACTAAAACATCAAGATTTATATTACTTTTTTCTAACATAGTACGTTCTAAACTCTCTTCCATTATAAGATCTTTTTCAATTTGGTATCCAGAAGCATTTTGGAAAATGGCATTTATCCATCGCGCAAGGGAAGTGATAAGGACCGACTTTGGATCATGTGAATTGTCGCTATTTTGACCAGTTAGATCATTTTTTCCTTCGAGCCAGCGATGAATCCACTCAGAGTATGTCCTTGATGACTCACTAACTTGAGCTTTTGCAGCCAATCCAACTTGAACTGGATCAAAGTTATAGTGTCGTAATCGATGTTCGAATGAACTCTTTTCTTTCAAAAAGCCTTTAAGTCTTATCCAATAGAGAAAGTCCTTGTTATCAGTGATAATTGTAGTGTCATCATTATTGGACGTTACCTTTAGGTGAAGTAGTATGCACAACCCTTTTGCAATCAGGCAATGTTCTACTGAGGGGTTGTCAGAATTGAGCGTGTGAGTAATGTTTCTTGACGTTGAAGCCAGAGACACAGTTGCAAGAGCGTCCATTACTGCTTTCTGTCGAGTATTTATAATTTCTTGTCGCTTCAGTTGCATTAATTCGACACGCTGTGAGCGGCTATGTATTTCAATCATGAGATTATCTCGAGTACTTTCTTCTCTTCTTAAATCTTCAGTCAATTCTTTCACACTTCGGTCATTGGTCGCAATTAATTGCCTTTTTTCATCAATTTCTCGTTGAAAAGATTCGTTTTGGAAACGTTTGTACGGTACGCCACCTATCGTAAGAGCTTTTACCATTTCAACATCAAACTTTGAAATAGCATGGAACAGTTCTTTGACCTGGTGCTCTAAATCTAATCTTTCGCTAATCATTTTCAAGGCCAATGGTTTTCCTAAAGCTTTTGCCCATTCTATTGCTGATTTCTTATGGGTCTTTGAAGAATGTTCAGCTTTTGCATTATGTGATAAAAGCAATTCAACTATCTCATAGTGACTGTTTCTTATTGCCTCGACAAGAGCGACCTTGCCTCGTCTACTTTCATAATCCACAAAGTCAGTGAGAGAGATGATGTCTTGATTTTCACAAACGCAGTCTAGCATGTAATTCAAAATGGCTTTTGTGATTGTTAATCGTCCGAGTGACACTGCAAAAATAAGCAGCGTATCTCCAAAACAAGTCTCATGTAGTAACAGGTCATGCAGTATTGGGTATCTCACTACTGAATTTAGATAATAATGCAGGAGATCAATGTTATCCTCACGTATGGCACCAAACACTCCATTACTCTGATGCTGACACAGCTCGATTTGTTCCAATCCTGTATTCGTGTCTGTTGAAAGCCAAAGTTGAACCTGTCGTTTGCAAGATGATGTTTTTTGGCAACATGACATAACTCGTTTTGAGCAAACCCTTTCATGCTTCAATCGCTCTTTGTCAGTCATGAGGATAGCCCCACACAATAGCGAGCATGGAAATCGTACAAGGGAGTCCATTACTAGCATGAATATTTATTTACACAATTGTAAACATAATCTTCAATTGCGTTGCCTAGAGCTACACTAGACAATAAATTTCATATATTGCACTACTGCATCAAATCATCAAATCACCTCTTCTAAACTTTGTTGGTCTATCTTCTCCTCTAACAGAACGTAAAAGATACAAGATATTAATAAAATTTCGAAATTTTAAATTTTAACTCGTCATATGGTCAGGTTCATGAAAGGCTAAGGAGATGGACATAGTTGACGTTTCAATTGACGATATATCTGTTGAACATTTGGGTAATATACCATTGAAACCGAGTCGATATAGCGATAGACTGTGTTCTCTTTTCAAATATCTCGAAGAGCAGGAAAATAATGATTTTTGCACAGATAGTCTCAACTATCCTACCAACAGCATTCATCACGGTCTTGCCGATGATACACATTTTAGCTCTAGCGTCCAGTCTCCAGATCAGCAAATGGTGTTGGGAAAGAAAACGCCTATCATTGATTTCGATGAGGAGAAAAACAAAGATTTTGCTGGCAATGACGCTAAGCAATCGTCACCATCTCCAACAGGAGAATTAGAAATAGCAAGCGTGGCTGTAGACGTATCTTCTTTTCGAGTCCAGGATTTTTTCGGAGATGAATTTGAAGGAAAGTCTAACAAAGAAACAGGTTTGATGCGAACCTTGAGCTTAGATGATGACCACGAATACAAAGATGCCGATGAATCAAAAACAGAGGTTGACGATAATGAAAAACCATTAATGACATCAGTGCGCCAGCAGCTTCACGATTTGAAGGCGATAAGTGAGGAGATTCAGGCACGTGTGTCTACTTTGAAAAAAGAATTGGATATAAAAGAAATCAGTATCGAGAATCTGCATTCAATTAGAGTTGAGAATGAGGCTGAGCATATTCAGAGAATGAAGTCTATAAAGAGAAAATGGAAAGATAAGTTTGATGAAGCCAAAGTACAGCACGACAAAGTAAGTGTTATAAACTTGTTCAACAGAATAAGGTTAGAATCGTATCTGTTTCATGTTCAATTTTACACACGACATAGGCAATGCGAGATCAACAGCAAATAAAAGACGCACTTGTCTGCGAATGTGAAAGACTCCAGAAGAAAGAGTGTTCCCTGAAAACAGGGATCGAGAACATTACAAAGTCAGAGAGAGAGATTTGTGAGCGGCTTAAGAGAGAAGGTGATCATGAAATTGAGAATGCTCGTAAGTCATGGGAACAGGCAGAGAAAGTTGAATGTGAAAACAGAAGTCGAAAACTTTCTCCAAAATTGAAGCGAGATGCCGCCAAGACATTGGAGCCTAAACTTCGTCAACTCATGGAGAGGAACAAAGAAGAACTTGATCGCCTTCAACGAGAATCTACGAGAGAAATCGACAACTATAAGCTGGAATTATTCCGTAAATCGAACAGAGAGTTCAAGCAGGAGACTGAGAAGATAAAAGAATACGAGAGGAAACGAATGGAGAAGTTCGAAAATGAGGGGATGGTAAAAATAGAGGAAATGAGAAAAGAATATGAACGTGAAGTCGAAAAGATTCGATTGGAGTACGAAAGTAGAGCGCAGGTAAATAAACGTCAATTTGATATTGACAAACAACGATGCTTGGACCAACATCAAATTGATTTGGATCATGCAAAGAAAAATTTAACCATGGAAATGGAGCAAATGAACTTGGATCATGAACGTGAGATGACCAGTATAGAGGCTGATTACTGTGATAAGATAACTGAAAAGCAAAAACAATGTGAATCGTAAGTCCTACTATATATTGTAATATTGAGGGTCGACTTTGTTCATCACCTGCTAAACTCCTAAATGTCATTCATTCATCAGTACATTAAGTCAATGGAAAGCCATAAGAGAAATCGAATTGAGTAACGAAGCAGACTGTAGGATAAACGAAGAATACTCTAAGATGGAGATGAAAGTGCATGCTGAAATTGACCTAGTAGATAGAAAGCTGAAACAAGAAGCATCCGAGCAAAGACTTCAGAGAGAAAACGATCTAAATGAAAAGAGGAGGGTGAGGAAAAGGTGCTATACTTTTAAATTCATCGCGCACTCGCCATTCTACCCTTTAATTATTACCTCCACCAACTTGTATTTGTAAAAGTCTGCACAATTAGCCCATGAGAATGAAATGAACTTGATTCAATAAGAACTCGAGCAAGTTGAAAATGAGACTTCGCTTCTACTGATTCGAGAACAAGAGGAGACTAAATGCGTCTCAGAATTACGAAGAAAAATTACCTCGTTGCAGGAAGCCTTACACGCGTGGGAGGAGGACAAATGTGACCAACATTATCAGGATATTCAGAGAGATGGAGAGAAAGCAGCTGCTCAGGCAAAAAATGATCAGTTGAAGTTAGAAAAAGAGCTAGATGAGCTAGTTCTTGCTCATCAGCACCAAGTAGAAGAGTGTGACAAAGAGTTGGATGCCCTGAAAGCAAAGTGTGCTGATGAGATTAAGATGGCTGAAACCAGAGCTTCTACCGCTGTAGAGAGAAAGAAGCAAGAATTAGCAGACGCTTCAGCGAGACTATTGTCACTGCAAGAGGAAAGTGTAGTTGTTACAAAGCGATTGGATGAAGCAAGGGCAAAGAAGTTTTTAGAACCTCCTTGTAATAAGTTTACGATCTAATAGACAAGATTGTGCATCACTATAAAGCGCTTCAAATTTCGTACGTCTAATGACTATAGTAACTCAGAGGACTCCTTCAAGAGTTGTTCTACAATTTTCCTCATTTTCGTGCCTTTGTAGAATTCCATAAGATTTTCCCCACCAACAAGAATCAACTTCTTTGCAACTTCGATTCCTTCTTCCTCAATTTCTCTTTTTACTTTGGTAGCTCTTTCCACTTCCTCCAGATAGGCCTCTGAAGAGGCAATTAATCCATACCAGGCCCTTAAATTGTTACAATCCAATTGCACAGCCTGAGCAAGATGCTTCCTAGCCAATCTCGAATGTTCTAAGCCACCAATCGTGGAATAAACTTCTCCTAATTTCATGTGAATATTGGAATCTATGGGACAGCCTAGAAGAACCTCTTCATAACAATATGCCGCACGTTTAAAATCTGAAAAGCCCAGGCAAGCATCGGCCATTTGATTCCAGGCCGCAATATCCCCCGGCTGTTTTGTCAAATAATCATTTAACGCATGAAATGCTTCTATCTCCTTCCCAGGCTGAGCAGCCAAAATACAATATTTCCGCTTTGAGGCATATCCATTGGAGGGATTCTCCTTGAGCAGTGCATCGTAAATTTTACATGCATGGACAAAGTCTCCTTTGGCCTCCAGGTACATACCGAGTAGTTTTCGAAAACGAGATGAGTCTTTCGATACAAGTGAGTTTTCAGATCCAGCCTGAAAGGAAGCAATACAAGATTCTGCCAGTTGGATATTTCCCAAGTCGAAAGAGGCGATGCACAATTGTTCCAGGACAGCGAGTCGTTCGGCGTTGCCCAATCGTTGCGATGCCGACGATGATGATGATGTGCCATCGTCACTGAATCCGAGAAGAACTTTCCCATGTGTGACAACAATATGTGGCTCACGTAACTTGTGCGCTCGGATGAAGCGTAAAACGTTGAGGTGATCTTGGCGATGGAGGAGAGTGGGGAGGTCGTCTTCGGGTCCCATCATTGTATTGTTGACTCTGTATCTGTATCTATAGTACTGCCAACCTACTGTACTATACTATCCCTATATACTTATTATAGTTTAGCGAATGCTTGTGCGCGGCGTAACGAGACAGAGATTTTGGTCGGATCCAACCAAAATACGTAGCAAAAGTCAGATTGCCACGAAGACATCAGAGTCATATCAAGCAAAGGTAGGAGATCTGACATTTTGAGGATATGAGAGGCACTCTTGTTGGACCAAAACATCCAAAAATTATACACATAAACTTTTGTGAAACACAAAAGTAAACTTTCAGTATTTGTTTGGGCAGTGTCAACTAGGTAATATTATCTCATACCTAACTTAAAATAGTCACATACTATATAATCACATACTCTATTTACATAATATTGTTTAGTTTACCAAGGTGGAACACCTCAATCCATCTCCCACATCCCTACCAGATTCAGTTTGTTCCTCCATTGAAATAGAGGTAGAGTTTGCTTCATTTGAGCTAGATATGAAAGTGATCATTATCCATTCCTGGAAAAAAGGATAAAAATGCCTTTAATGTAAGAAACATTAACTGCAGAGTGTAAGGCCACATTCAATTGATTCACTCTATCTAACAGTCATTCTTCCAACTTTTACTCATTTTGCAAAAGCAAACAATAAGTGCATTACCTTCATAAGCACCTTGCTCTTCATACAGGACTTAAGGGAGACATTGAGGCTGATTCACCTCATGATACTGTCATTAAAAGTGACTATTTGGTGATACAACTCACCTTTGGGCCAAACCAAGAAGCTAAAGAAAATACTTCAAAATGATGGGACGAGACAATTACGGCATCATTGGCAGCTACTGATGCTATTTGTGACATGAGTGCATTCACTCATCAAGCAATGTTTCCAGAAAGAAAAATTGAACTCCTTGAGAAATTGGAGGAGAGTCATCAGATGGATGATGATTGTAAGGAGCGAAACCACTTATACTGCAAATGGGAAAAGTTCAAAAGAATCATTTTGAATTAATAAAGAAATAAGGGTATGAAATGTGAATACATTTTGGTACACAGCATTCATCTGGTGTTGAAATTGTGTAAGAATAACTTGTCATTTCATTCTCCCAAATTTTGCATTGAAATGACAAAAAGTTTGGCATTGTACTGTCAATCAGAGAGCGATCATGTAGTTTAGCAGATATTTAGTAACATCAATTTTGCGAAATATTCAAAACATTTTTGTTCTTTTTATCTATGATGGCGTTAAACAGATTTACCTTTCATGAAAAAACTTCGAAAATATATGTACAAGTATGGAAGTTTTCATACACATTTCGACTGTTTTGCTGGTTGGCATGTTAATAATGTAACTTTAGCATAAAATGTAGGAAATGTCACATAATTCAAATGTATTTTTACGAATTTTTTGCAATTTCTACTGGAAAGCATAAAATGTTCGTAAATTTAGCTTGATAACAACGTAAAGTTACGTAACGATACGTAATTTTATGTATAATTTTCAAATACGAAACTTAAGTGCAAAAATACCAAAAAAATCATTAATATTGCGTAATTTTACGTACATTGTTCGTTACTTATTAGGGAACTATTTGCAATTGAATTTGAGATGATAGAAGAAAGCATACAAATTTCTACATACGTAAAATCGCGGTCACATCATGAAAGGTAAAAATACAGCATGGTATTTCCCACCCAACCTCTGGATTTTTGGCCCTGTTCACACTAGAGTGGTTTTACCTGGCATGTATGTCTCCTCTGACGCATGGCTTTGCCAGGTACAAAAAAGGCCATCGCTTAGTTTCTCCAAAGCGTCGTTGGCACTGTGATGAGAAAGGGCCATTAAGAGAATCCTATTTAATAATCGCATTTTTGCGTTGAGATTATCACTGTCGGATCTACAACGAGTAATTGCTATAAAAAATACTCTGATTTTGTTTTTCTGTAAAGCGGGGTCGAAAAAGCTACTTTTTTATTTTTAACAAATATGTAGAATGATTGGTTCCTGCGTTGATATAGGTCTGTTCCTGGTTTTGATTGATACATGTCCTGACT
>JALLAW010000697.1:0-11660 GCA_036939535.1 Cyclotella kingstonii | reverse complement strand
ATGAAATTAATGCTCATGAACTGGAATTTGAAAACATAGAAAATGCTGCATTTGGTGCTGGTATTGGTCGAGGTTTTTCTCACACAGATGAATAAAAAACATTGACATACAATCAAGCAATGAAAAAAGAAAAGACTGATAAATGGAGCAAGGCCAGAAATGACGAACATGATAGAATGAAAGAAATTAAAGTTTGGAATCAGGTAAAGATGAAATTTGTTCCAATGGATGTAAAACATAAAACATCTAAGTGGGTTATGAAGCATAAAGCATATGGACATTTCAAGGACAGGTTTACAGCTCATGATGCTATCAAGAAGAGGGAAAGCACTATAATCCAGATAATACATTCTCCCCAGTAACTCATGATGTTAGTATTCGAATCATCTTCACAATTATGATCGTTGCTATGCATTGAAATTATTTGATGGATGTACAAGGTTAGAGATAAAACAACTTTTTACATCCAGAAGGATTGCAGAAATGTTATCCAGGAAATGCAGTTCTAATACTAATTAAAACTCTTTTTGGACTCAAGGTGTGGGTCTATTTAGCTGTGTAACCTAATGTAGGAAACTGAGACCAGTGGAGCAGATTGTGGTCAGCAGTCCTGGTCAATTGTGACTCTCTACGATTACTAAAGGTGATGTTCAGAACTGGTGGCTGACACCAACGTTCTAACAATAATAATATCATGTAATATAATCACTTAAATATATTATACATAGGGGTAGACAAAGTCTTTTTAGATGCCGTGGAAAACAGCATCCCCACACAGTGGCAGGAGTTCTGTTTGACAGGAACTCTTGCATAAGCTGGAATCAAAACGTTCCCATTTTGTTAAATATAACAAAATCCTAAACATTTTTCTTTCGGATAATTAGTCATAATACCTGGACCATATCTGCACCCTTATATTCCCTCAAGTCAAAGTCAGAAAGGAAATGTATTTTATCCCTGAGAGCGCCTTTGCTGAGCTTTCCATATCTCTGCTTTCCTCTTTTTCTTCTCAAAATCTAGAGTCTTCTTTACTGCAAGGTCTCCACATTCATGTACAAATGCATCCCATTCAATACTCTGCTGTCTTCGGCACTCATCAATATTTCTCGCATTTTTGATTCTCTGATAATCAGAGTCCAATACCCAAGGATCATCTTCGTCCAATTCAGAGAGAGATCCATCACTGGTCTCCCTACAGAAAAGAGCATTGCTATCAGTTTCAAAACCTTCTTTTGTCTTCTTATCATTTTGTGAAATCCATTCTAACTCTAGGCCTTGGATAGTCCCCGTGGCTGATGTAAAGACGGTCAGTAGTGGGGTAGGTTTCTTGGCCCTTCTGAGGAGTCATTGGTGCCTTTACTCTGAGTGTGTCTGTTAGAGAGTCTACATAGATGTTTATTTCAGTCCCTGATATACAAGCTGGACTTTTTGACACAACATTTGCTGCCTGTTTCCCTTGCAAACATTCTATCTGTTCTGCCACGGAGACTGTGTTGTGCGTGTGAAGCATGGCTGTGATCATTGTCGTTGCGGAGGCGTCAGATTTTGGATCCACATTCCTCATCACCGCGACATCATGTTCTGTTGTCTGTTCACCCACATTTGTTGCAGCTATAACCTAGAATGCATTTATTGTGCCAAATTCAACAATTTCATTCCCACCGTGGTCCTCTTTCCACCTAATATTGTCCTCTGTTGGTTGATTTGGGCTGATCAGAAGATTATTACCACATTCTTTGGTAGGTTGAGGAGTGCAATTCTCTTCGTTTGTTCTCTGTTTTTGTGCAAGAATTCAACATCTGATGATGCTGCTGTGTTAGCGCCTAATTAGGTGAGCGTTTCCTAGATATCTCGGGTATTAGGAAGGTCCATTTTACCGTTGGCCATATACACAAAAAGGCGGTAGGAATCCTTTGTGTTTCTGTTGTGGCCTCCAGCATTCAGGCAGTCATTAGTGAGTATAATCATCTGTCCAAAAGAGATAAGAGACTCCATTTTCTCTTCATCCATGTCTTTGTATTGTTTATGGATATCCAAGTGTAAGTTATCTAGCGCCACTATTACTGACAACGGTCTGTGGCAAGGGGTGTGTGCAAAAGTGTGGTCATCATGGTTGGAGTGAAGTTTGTTGTGGTAACCTTTGTATTGGCTTGGTGCATTGCATTTTGACATGATCGCACCAATCTGTCTGACTCTCATAGGAGGGTATAATAGTCGCAGTTGAAATAAAATAGGATTCATGATTGAGCTCAACTCATCAGAGGATGTGTAGAGGATAGTTTGTTTAAAGCATGGTTGTGTGTTGAGGAAGGAATACTCTCACCCAACTGCTGCCTGTAAGGTTTGACCAATATTTTGGTGGGACTTTGATAAGCAAAAGGCAAGCTCTCATTAGCAACTCTCTGGATGCTATAGTGCCCAATCCAATGATCTGAAAAGGTGAGTGATAGTATGAGATAATCCTTTTCCCCAAGAGACAAGTGAGACAAGCTATTGTTGCATGAAATGTCACCTTTATTCCACCATAAAAAACTGCCACCTTCCCACTGCACCGAATGTGTTCCAAACTTTTGATGATTGCCTCATTAACCTCAAGGAAGTTTCGCCAAGTATTTGAAACCAGTGTCATTTTGCTGGCTTGTTCTAGGTGGTGTTGCGTTGAATTGCAGCAGTAAATCATTGCAGTGTGACTGAGAGTGACTTCCAGGAAATGATATGGATGTCTGTCTATTATAATATTGTTTGGTTGATGCTCCTCTAATGTTTTCACTCTGTTTGACTCTGCCTTTCTTTTCCCCAGTTGAACTTCCACTGATGACAGTCCCCAAAGGCCCAACAACTCATTGTTGTGGTGTAGGATGAAAACATTTGGGTTTGATCAAGAGGGCTGGGAAGGATATATTACTTTAATATGAGACTTTTGTCATTTATGATCTTGATGGAGCATCAAATTGCATATGAGATTAAATAAACAATAGTAGTAGGAGTATCCATAGTATTGTCCTCTTCCCACTGCATTAATGATAGTCCAACATTGTCAGTTTGTGCTTCCTCAAGTGTAGCATTGTTTGTTTTCACTGCCCCAATGAATGCTGTGGCACTTGACAGGTCTGCTCATAAGGTATCACAAACCCACATTTTAAACTCTGTCACAGCCAATGTTGGTGACATTTTTTCCAGTGCAGTGAATACAGCAGATAGGATGTACTTTGATCCTAATGGAGAACTGAGTTTTTATAGATGACCAAAAGCAAGTGGTTTGCCATACATGTATTCCTTACATTGCTCATACCTGTAATATTAGACCCTTGCAATCTGTGATGTGGCCTAGTGGAATATTTTGAGTCCCGTGGACAAATTATTGGGACGGACATAATCATACTAGAGAGAGAGGTAGGAGCACGTAATTGTAGTGTCCATGCGTGGAAACAAGGGCTTGACATCCAGAAGAAGGGTGTACGAATGAATCTCTCAAAATCACCTACCCTCGAAAACCACCTCACCACTCACAATGTAACTCTTGCTGTTCTCCATCTTCTCAAGCAAACGGCTAGCACAAAGAGAGTAGAGACTGAAAATCATTGAAGCAAAGGAACGTTTCAAACGAAACGAAAGTTGTCCGTCATGTCAATAGCATGGTCTTGTGTCTCAAGAGATGGAATAATTCTCGCTGAAGCAGGGAAGGACGACAGTTCAGGAGCTGTTACTCGCATTGCTGAAAAAATAAACAAGATGAAGGCGACTGCTGGATGGGAAAAGACTCGATCATTTAGAGGCGCCTCTTTTCGTGCACTGAAATTTCATGTCTTTGACAATTATGGAGTAGATGATGCCTCCAACTGTGATGATATTATTGTCTGGACTTTTTGTTGTGTGTATCATCCTAAACAATTGACAGAAGAATGTGCCAAGGCATTCTTATCGAAACTTGTGACCATGACGGAGCCACTTCGTCGAATGGATTTGTGGAGGGAGGGTCCAGTTTTGTCAGCTCAGCAGTCTTTTGCTCCAACTCTACTGCAGCAAATGGAAAATGCCAAAGCAGACAGTCTACTGCTGCTGTTAACTCAGCAAGTGGACGAAACTAAGGCAATCATGCAGAGCAACATTGAACACATCCTGAACAGGGGAGAAAAACTAGAGGATTTGGAGGAAAAGGCTAAAAACCTCTCTCTTATGTCTCAGGTATTCAAGAAGAAATCACGAAAAGTCAGAAGAATGCAGCAGTGGCAAAACGCAAAATATGGTGTTGTTGTCGGGACTGCAGTGACTGGAGCTGTTGGCGTTGTTGTTATTCCTCCTCTTGTTGCTTTTTTATGACTAAGTTTTTACAAGAGGATCTGTAGTCAAAATAGGTTTATATCTAAGATTTCTTAAGATAGTATTAGTCGCAAGAATCGCCAACATAGTAATCAGGGAGACATGGACAGTCTTCTAAATCCAATGAATGAACCTGAAATGCACATAGCACAGTTTCCGGTAACTCAGATTGTTCTACCGCTTCTATGATAAAAGCAAAGGCCAATGTCAAGTGACTAGCGTGACCTTTGACTACATTCAAAATACCTCTAGCGATTCGAGATGCCGTAACAAGAACATCAACCTCGTATACTCCTTTCTTCATCGCTGTAGGCTCTGTAAAGTAATATTGGAGTGGAAGATCTCTTCCGATCATCGCAGGAGACGTCCCTGGTCCAACAGCCTTGCGAACAATCCAGGGGCCATCAACAACCACAGGTAGAAGTTTGAGTTTTCCATCCCGGTATTCTTGATCTCCTCTGAGAAACTTACTCCAAACTTGAGCAACATTTCGTGGCATTTGCTCCAAGTGTGGTACAGTGAAGTATGCAACAAAGTTGGCAAATGGTAACAAAAAATTAACGAGAAAAGTATTTTCTTCATGCAGTTTCCCTCCTAAAATACAAGGATACCGTGAAATGTTTCTTTCAGCATTATCAGTTATCCAAACATCAACTCCTCGACATGGAAATACCGCTGGAGAAGAACGAATTTTTAGTCGATCGACAAGGTATGACTTGCCTCTCACCATAAATATGGTATCATCAGGCTTGGACCAGCAAGTTCTTCCTTTGTTTTCAGGAAAACAAGGAATTGGGGAAGACAAGGTTGAAGTATCAGTGATTAAAGCTTCTTTCTCAGAATGGAGCAATTCGTCCTCTGTTTCAAAAACCTCATCAGCAACAGTGGAGTTATCTTCGTCAGGTGGTGTCATATTCGACTCATTCGAATATTTGTTATCAGCAGTGGGTATTTTACTTTTGTGATTGTACTGTTGTACACCAAGTAAGTTAGGATGAAAAAGAGAATCTCTTCCAATTTTGTGACCATAATAAAAGGATAGCACAATCAGTGTTACGAAGCTCTCAATTGGGACTTTGATGATGAGGGAAGAATAAAATATCATGAAGTAAAAAATGCCAATGCAACGAACACATGCCAAGAGAAGGAATGATAATAACATTGGTCCCCCAAATTGATGTCGAATTGTTAATACAAAAGCTAGATGCATCTTGTCTGTCAATGACTGACTATCACGTTTGGATAGCCAATCACGAACTAGATGATTAGTTGCTTCTTCAGTCACCAACATAGCTGAAGGCAAATGATGTGGAGAATGGAGGCAGAAAAAGTCATGAAATGCAAATGAACTACGAACAACATGGTTGTTCGAGAGAGAAGTTATGGCATGATCAACTAGATCAATTGTAGAATTTACAGCCTTAATTGAAGCAGAGATCTCAGAAAGCACTTGTGTGCTCCCTCTCACCAAATTTATTTGATGCAGACCAGAGTTGAATCCCTGTATTAAAGCTGATTCTATGTCATCTATTGCTTCGAACAACTGATCTGTCTCTGAGAGACAAATTTTATGACTATCACCTGACTCCGTTAGCGATGATTGATGTGTTGACTCACTGTCTTTGTTCGCACAGCTGAACTCTGCCTTAAGATCGTTTATCAACAAGAGTATTTCCTTGATGGATTTGTGTATTGTTCGCTCTTCATTCAACTTAAGATTAGTTCCTTTATCAGTACATTGCAATTTACCCATGACAGGTGCATATGGATTGATTACCGAAGTATCTTTTGCTTCGCATTTTTCAAGCATCAGTAGTCCAATTTCATACTCCAAGTCAAGAACATCACCTGGTAAGGGAATCGGTATTGAAATAGGTAATTGAAAACCATAACCCCACATTTTTTTCTTAGGAAATCGAAATCTTCGTACTTTTGTAAAGATCACTTCGTTAGGAGTAAATTGTCGGGTATTGGTTGAACATCCCACAGCAGAAGAAGACTCAGAACCAAGCGTTTCAAAACAATTTTTTAAAAGCTGAGGACCAGAGTTACTTTCTTTATCAAATTCAGTTCTCATAGGTTCCAAAAGAGTCTGGAGAATGGGATCATCTTCAGATGATTTTTCTGTTAAGATAGGGAACGCGACTTCTGATTTAGCAGCTGAAGGAAGAGTATATTTGACGGCAGAGTATGTAGTGCCTCCACCGTCAGTTGCAACCCCTGTAGAATTAGCGTCTTTTATGATCTCACTTTCATCTTCCGCTTTGCACCAACTATCTTCTAAGGAAGTCAAGCTTTCCTTTGAATTGGCACAGTATTCCTCTGAACTAATTGTATTGTTTTCTTTACAGACCTCCCTAGTCATGAGCCCATCTCTAGTGTCAATATCGTTATTGCTGAACTGTCTTTCATTGCTTTCTTTTTGGTTATGTTTTTTCACTTTGTTTGTGCCCATCACGATAGTTCCTTTATGTTTACAATCAGAATTTCTCCATCTGCGTTCCGCTGCCCATTTTAAGGCAACAACCCAGCACTCTGCCTCTTCTATAGTGGGCACTGCACAGAGATATTCACGAGATTGGAAAGTGGCAGATTGAACTTGTACTTGCATGACATTTAGACTTGACTCCGTCAATTCATTACATGATGTCCCATCATTGTTTGGAAGAATACCTTTCTTACAATCGACTTCTTTGGTTTCAAGCGCATCATCAATCGAACGAACATGATCAATCATTACTTCAAACATGCCTATATCGTCATCATCATACTCCATGAGAGATGGCACTCCCGAACTCAAGCTAGCATATTTATCACAGTTACGCCCTAGTCCACAAAGGACGTCGGGATTGATGGCAGCCTTGGCCAACTTTTGTGCGGTTTTGCGACGAGATGAGCCTTTTGGAAAAATCGCATTGACTACAGCTTTTGCAGACTCATAGTTCTCGGCAGAAACATCATGCTGCGTTTTCGATGGGACAATGATAGCGTCCCTGTTGGAACCAGAGCTGTGATTATATCTTTTACTTGTCATGTCTCCCATGACTGAATTACTGGAACAAATGGAAGACGACATGGTCAGTTCGACTGGACGCCCTCGGAATACAAATCCATAGACACCTTCTGGTAAGGCAACATGCTGATCGACAACCGAATATGGATCGATGGTTCGTGCTCCATCAAGAACAGCAAGTATTGTCTTTGGACGATGCGTGTGCCGCACCCTATTGTACATGCTTTGATTGAACTGCGAACCTTTCTGCTGAAAAAAAGGAGGGACCGATTCGTGATAACGTAGATAGCCATCATCACCCAGTGCAAGATAGCGAGGACGCCAGACACGTCGGAGTAGACCACGAACATGGACCTTGCCCGCATAGTGATACTTCATGTCATTCTTGCTCGTGCTTGCAAGACTTTTCTTTGAGCTGACTTTCGGTGTGTTGCTACTGTCACTTCTTTGTGATTCTCTGTCCAACATGCCAGTGCCGGCCGAACTCGAGATGTCACTCCTCGTATCCATTCTCAGGTAGATTCAATGGATACCACGAAGGTCATGTAAGGAAGCATAGGACGCGTTCTATGACCGATGAGGTTTTTCACGAACAACAAAAATCACATAAGAGGGAAACGTGTCAAAAGAAACAGTAAAATTGTCATCCGAAGTCAGAATAGAGCATTGGAAGTACATAGGTACAGTATGTATTATGTATAGTACAATATCTTGGGACAAAAATCGGAGTCGAACTCGAACATATTCAGGGACGGACGATAGTACACCACCCTATCGTAAGTATAGTACACTGTACTATTCCACTATAGAATTACGACTCTCGCCCCGTCCCTCACAGTTACCTGTCCATGCCGCCCCCACAAGAGACGCCAGCCACCCTTGAAGACTGGGAACACTTCCCAACTGTGAACAATGACACCGCCCAACTTCGCCTAGCTCGAGCCATGGGCTACCCGCCCGGATGGCGAGTAGTCCGAACGTTGGTCAAAGTACCGATTCCCACGTCACTTGCCGAAAGCATGATGGCAAAAGGCGGTCCGACTGTCACTCGTGATGATGCTGGCATTGACTCTGTCATTGCCGTCCAAGATAGGATCTACGCTGGAGATCCTGTTACTCATCCAGATGGGTATTATAATCACACTGCTGCCTTGGAAGCATCGGCCAAATATCCATGGCGTCCTCAATACGATGATGTTTTTTATTTTAACAGTGACGATGACTACGATGCCAAAGAGTATTGTAGTACCTCCCACAAAAATAAAGGGGGTCACCTGAAGAAGAGGGAGCCCAAGTTTCAGGAGGGAGATCTTGTCCAAGTTTTGTACATGGAAGGTGACCAAGACGATGGAGAACAATCGGAGTGGTACGAGGCCACCATTGTGAAAAGGGTTGAGTATGAGGATGATATTAGGTGAGACAGATAAACTAGTGCATTTCTATTGAGTACATCGCCGCTTCTTTCGTCTTTGAAATCATATATATGCCCTTTTACTATTTCATTCTTTCAAAAAAAATCTGCAGATATTCTGTGCATTACCATGCCGATGATGCTATTCAGAAAAATGTACGCGAGACATGTATTCGTGCAACCAAAAATATTAAAAAGAAAAAGTTATCAAAAGTACCTACCAACAAGAAAAAATCCAAGAATGTGTTACCAAAGACACAGAAAAAGAGGGGTAGACCGAAAGGAAGCAAAACTATCAGTCCAGTCAGAGATGAAGAAAGTTCTTTTGATGACATGTCTGTTGATATAGTAGAAGGTACTGTTTCTAAAAATTTAGGTATGCACAAGCTAGAACGTAAACGGACCACTGCCCCAAACGTTGACTCAATGAAGAGATCTGTTGATGTTGGTTTGGATAATTCAATCTCGGCAAAAAAAACTAAAGGAAAACGAGGGAGGCCAAAAAAAATTAAGAACGATCATCTTAAAAGTCAGGATATGCTGGATGATAGTCAAGGAGAGACTTTTGATGCACATATTCAAAATTCCAGTCTTGATGAAGGTGATCCTCCATGGCGTATGACTGGTCATTCTTACATTTCTCGGCATATTCAGTGGGCTCCTGCTGAAGCTTCTACCAAACCATCTATTGGTAAGGTTGTGGGATGGATATCAGAAAATGATGTAGATACTGAAGGAAATCCTGGTTTTGTTTCTGCAAGAACTGGGAAGCCTGCAAGACTATTCCATGCATTGTTTGATGAATTTGAGCAAGATTTTGAAGAGTGGGAACTGAAAGAGTGCTTAGTAGAAAAAGATGAGGCTTGAATTGGATGAAAAACTTGCAAAATTTAGTATGATTTTATTGTCAAGTATGTAAGGAGTAAGTGAGTGCAATCACTTATAACTATGTGTATTAGTGCTAAAACTTGCCTCATGACACTTAGGACCCTAACATTTTTAAACTTGAGTCATTGCAGTAAACTTTCATGCATTTGGACCATTTGCCCATTAGTGCTGTATTTTTGCAGTATGCATATGTTCTATATGTCCCTGTTTGCATGCCAGCATCTGCACATGTATAGTAATGTGGTTGAAAATTTAATCATTTATGTAGAGCCACATATCTTTTAGTCATTGTGCATATGATCAGTACCCCATGATATGT
Organism: Cyclotella kingstonii; assembly: GCA_036939535.1. NCBI lineage: Eukaryota > Bacillariophyta > Thalassiosirophyceae > Thalassiosirales > Thalassiosiraceae > Cyclotella > Cyclotella kingstonii. The sequence goes on along the minus strand of JALLAW010000697.1, from coordinate 1,709 downwards.
AAAAAATGAAATACAAGTTGCATATCTGTTCTAGATCTCATACTGCCTGCCTCTACACTATGTAGGTATCAGTCACATACCAGATCTGGAATTGAACTAAGATGGGCCAAGTATGACATGCAACTTGAGTTATGTTTTGTTGCATTTTTCATGACACTTCTTATGGGAATGGGTAGAAAATTCAACTCATGTACTCCTTTTGCCATCAATACAAGTGGATTTTTATGGTACTGTAGAGAGTACTACAATGTTGGTAGAAATATGTCATTGTTTCAAGAGGGCTTCTCTTCTGTCAACAGTTCATGATGAGAGAGCAAACCTTATGGCTACTGCCACGACTATCAACAATGGCAGTCCTCAGTCACTCTCCTACCTCCAGAAGAAATCACTGTTATCATCAAGAATACTCACCTTGCAACTTATAGTATGATAACTGCAAAGTGAAGAAAAATCATCCTCATTCTCTCCTGTCTCTGTGCCATCTGGTACTAAAATCAATTCCCAGAGTGTTACCAGAGTTTTCATCTCAGAAAATTACCAGTTTTACTCCCAGAATATTACAGTGTACACAGTTTTAGTAGTACAATTGCCTTTCTGGTTAAGATTTTTTTGAACTTGGTAGGTAGAGCACTATACATTCCTGAGAGTAATGTTGGTGGTACAATTCATACATAGGTCCTAAAGTTCTTTTATTTTGTGAGAAATTCACCTCTCATGTTAAAATAGTGTGGTAGTCCATAATATTTGTATTCCCTCGAAGCCAATACAATCTAAATTGTTGTTATCTCCAACCTTTGTCCCTTAAGCAATGGAATCCCATCTCCCTTGACTTCGTTCTTTCAGGCTACACAGTGTTGTTACTGAATTCTTCGGCCATTAAGTTGTCAGTTTGCAGCAGTATTGGTGGCTGGGTAAGCCCAATCTTGCTCAGAACTTCTCCTTTTGTTTTCATGAACATACCTCCAAGCTCTGCTTCCACTGTAAATGACATGCCCATTTTATTAGTTTATGCCATATTTACAAATGGATCATTGTTTGGTCACATTTTCTGACATGAAAAACTGCACCCTAACTCTACTACAGGCATCTTTCTCATTGAAATATCTCGCATCTCTGTGCCCAGCTAATATCATTCCACTCGCCTAGTACGTCAGAATTGATTCTTCTTGTGTCAGAAGTACTGTAATAACTGCTGGACTATTTTTAATGTTTCTTGTTTTGGCTGTGTTTACACTTACAAAAGTGCACTTAGCACTACTAATATAGTGGGATCAACTTACTGCCTGGATGTATTTTAGTCCTTGTTTTTCTGCTACAAATTGTTGCTTTTCCCATATTGTGGGATTGAATGGGGGTGCGGGGCATCTTATGGCTTTCATGATCTTTCAATCCAGAACCTTTCCAATTCCTTTGCAAAAACCTACTCTTCTGCCTGTGCATTGAACCAAAAGTTTTACCACATTGATTTCATTTTCTCAGAAGCGGTTGCTAATTACCTTCATATCCAGTCCAGTGAAGCAAAGACATCATCTTATTGGAAAAGAAGGGTGTTGCAGCAAACATTGGATTCATGATATGTCCAACACACTACCACCTAGAGGTATTGATTATTGCCTGACTTACCAGAATCCAATCGAAAATGATTTTCTAAATCACTAAGTATGACCAGCGTGGTAGAGAACTCATCTGCAAACAGAATGTTTAACAAA
>JALLAW010000696.1:0-11661 GCA_036939535.1 Cyclotella kingstonii | reverse complement strand
AATTGTTTGAATGTACGAAAATTGTATGAAATCATTTTCATGAGATTATAGAGCTCATAATGTTCTAAAAACATTCATTTATCAATATAATTCTTGATTATGGTCTAAAAGTGTTGAAGAGAATTGTTTATTATTGTATATGAGTATGCTTTGAGTGATTGTTTCTCACATAGCCCAATGCCCACCAATGTTCCCCTACATTGCTGATGCCAATTCCAAAACTCTTATCTTGACAGTCGCTGCCAGTGCCATCTCATTTCCAAGATCATCTGAGCAATAGATCATGCCAATTTCCCCTGAAGATCCACCTCCCAACATTTAACAGCACCACTACACATCAGACAATGAGCAAGAACTCATTGTCCAAGAGTTGCTCATCATAAGACAATGTACTATACCACAATAATGATGATTTTTGAACCTTACAGTCGCTGCCAGTGCCATCCATTTAGATTTGTCCCCTACATCATCTGAGCACTAGATTATGCCAATTTATACTGAAAATCTATCTCCTAAAATTCAACAACAGCACTACATGTCAGACAATGAGCGTGAAGTCACTGTCCAAGATATTTGCATCCATAAACTTTGGCTTCCCATTCATTGGACAGCACTCAATCATTTGCTTTGTGTATTGTAAAATTTTTGTATACTTTTTGATTTCTTCTGCAACCCAAAACCCTGTTGTGACAACCAAGTGAATTATGTTTGCATGGTTTCATCAACCAACATCTCTATCAAATGCTTCTTCGCAACAATCCTAGTGTCCTCCTTTCATTGCATTTGAATTCATTATCCAAATCGCCAAACAAAGCTATAATTTTTGTTGCGAAGGGAGAAAAAAGTGACAATTCTCCTATCACTTTTTACAAATTAATCGTTTTTGAAAAGATGTTTGATGAGGTTATAATGTGCTTCATGGTTGAAGCAACTTGATTTGTGCGGGAGGATCTTGATGAATCTCTCCTCACACCAGTGAATTGATTCATTTTCAGCACGAGATGATAATGACAGCTTGATGAGCGAAGCATCTTTAGCTTCAGAGTTGGAGGAAGATGGTGATGGTGATATTTAGTGGGTATCATGAGAGTGATGAGACGTTTCAAAACTATTGAAGCGTTTGTGATAGTTGACAATGTAATGCTCTCATAACATAAAAAAAGAGTTAAAGAAAAAACAGCACTACAGCAGCTGTAATGGATGTACTGTTGCAACGTCTTATTCAGAAAAAGGCAAACAAATTTGACTAAAGACATTATGTTTTAAACTATCTACTGAATGTATCTCCTGATCAACAATATAAGCACATTAATTTATTACTACATTACTCATCATCCATCAAGTCGTAGCCATCTCCATCCTAAAAAATGTCCTCCACACCAGGATGAAACACTAGACTAATGTCTCCAGCAACACAACAACTCATGTTCTGTTGAACCATCTGACTTTTTGTCGCACTGTCCTCATTGACTAACTATAACTCTTCTTAGTATCATAACGAGCACTATGCTTCACAAAGCATCATTGGAGAAATCCAACATGACATGTTTCCACACCATCATCGAAACAACAAACTCATAACCAGTCTCTTCCAAACCAAAAGCAACATGATGGATCACATGAAAACATACAAAATCACCAATGGACCTAGAAGTTCCTCACTTCTCATGATACATACAGCAATGACCATTGGTTGTTAGGTTAGTTCCAATGATGTGGACGATTTTACTGGAGAAAAAGAGATTGGTCGATGGAAGACATGATTTTACGAGTCTCTCTACAGTTTTTGCTTCATAATAGTATGCATTTTAGGAGGTGTCATCCTATCGCATGGTGTTCTTCTGGGCTGAAACAATGTTTATGTAGCGTTCAGCTGGATCTATTTGCATTGGAAAGGAACTTGAATATGTATAGACAAATTATACATGAGTGGAAAGCTGCTTTAATCTTGAATTTATTTATGCATATGTTTGTAACAACTGATAGCTGGAGGTCAGTTATAACCATGCATCATACATTTATAAGTCAGGACCCAGTTATAGCTGGTCAGCTGCCTGATTATAACTGGGAAGGTTAAGTTATGAACCCAAAATTTTAGATATCTATTTTTGTGAAATTACTAATAGCATCTGTCTGCCATATGTTACACATGTATACCTGGTATTGTTTATTTTACTTGTTTCTAGATGAGAATAGCCAATCAATCCCCATGTATAACTGGTAATCTTGTGTAAATGGCTACTGTGAGGGAACTAACCACATAGAAGATGCTCAATAACTGTGTGGCTGGCCATTAATGGTCATTTCTCATCAATCAGGTATGACTTGTCACTGCCTGGTTAAACCTAGATGCAGGCCATATCCCATTACTAACATATTCATTATGAAAAGGATGTGTAGAAATTGAGAATGAAGGTTGGCTTAAAAATACATTTGCTAAGTGGGGACTATTGACCAATGGGGACTACCATAAATATTGGACAATAAGGACCATCATTTCTAGAGGTAACTTTAAACGTAGCCAATTTTCATATTCTTACACAAACTCTTGACAATATAAACATTTATGGAAAGTACCTTGAAAATGATTCCCACAGATGTATCATATACATATGCTTAAATGAATTAAAGTGTAATCAATATGTTTGGTCACACCATTGGTATTTTTTTATTCTTAGGAATGTTTGTACAGTTTGGTTAAGAAAACACTTATTGTACTTTCGTGGACATATCATGGTCCTTAGGGCCATTCTAAGTGCAACTCAGATCTGATCTCTCATGTTGGGTCCAACCTCAGAGCATCTGACCTGTTTTAAGTGCTGCACCAAAAAAGTAGATGTCTGATGGGGTGTATCATACTGTAATATAAATCATCTCACAAGCTCACACATGTAGAAAGAAACGAAAGTACGCTGGAGTTTACATCAAATTAACAAAACCTTCTGTCAGATTACTGTATACTCTATGCCAATATTTTTTTTGGTAACTTGATCAATTTTAACAAAAGCATTACATTAGTTTATGCCAAAATGATGAAAGCTCCAGTAGGTTTCATCAAAATATCAAGCTACCATATGTGATTATACTTTAGTTTATGCGTAGCAATAATGGAGGTTATTTCCATTCAAATTTGTTTATTTGACAAAAGCTTCATCAACTTTCTTCATTTTTATACACATATAGTATAGTATCTATCCAATCTCAGTGCTGCCCATATCCTTGAAAATCCAACCTGTCCAGGTAGGAGAAAACTCAAGCTTTCGAGCTCAGATCCGACATTTGCTACGTTTTTTGGTCGGATCCGACCAGTGCACCTATTTTCCGATTTTTACGGTATGGCATCGGTAGACAAATACGGTATGGTACTACAGCTTTGTTTTTCCCCGTTATTGTACAAACTAAAGATTCCCGCATCTTCTTTCAACTTGAATTCTTTTTAAGAAAAGGAAGGATGAAATATTAATGCAGAAGCAATATTACCCCTAGAATCATAGCACAATGACATCACAAATCTATTAAAATAATCACTCAAAAAGCCATAACGACGATCATTGTCTCAATCACAACGACTACGGAAATGGTACGCGAACCAATCATCAAGCTAGCCCTTTTAGCCCTCGCCATTGCAGCAATCACAATCGGTCTTGGTGTAGGCATCACCAGGCGCTATGCCAATGCCAATGTGAACAATGACAACGCATCAAAGGCGGTAACCAATGACCTAAGCGTGGATACAACAGACGATTGTTTGGATAATGTGGTAAAAAACGATACTCCTGTTCGCAGACGAGTTTTCGCATTAGATGAAGCTGATGAATACCAAATTATGGATACAGCGCCTATTCTTCGTGGTCGAAGAGTAGTTCGCGACATACTACAAAATGAATGGTTTGGAGAGACTGATTTTGGTTTCGAACTATCAATTTCAATGTCTGTATCTATATCCAACGAATTCAGCTTATTAGGGAAGGTAGGAAAGTCATCTAAGGCTAAATCATTCAAAGTCAAGGCGAAGGTGTGTATTGGCATTATAGTCTGCTACCTACTATTAAATCTTGCTTGCATTACACTTACACATGCTCCATCTCATCTGAAAATCTTGATCTAATACTTTTGACATCTTTGAACATTTATAGAATTGCAAGAAGAAAGGCGGAAAAAGCAACAAAAAGACAGATCCCTGCATTACGAACCAAGGAACCAGTGCTTGGGGTGCATCAACTGATAGTTTGCTCTCTCCGTCTATATGCAACAATGCTGGTAATATGATGTCCACTCTCGACATAAGTGCTACGGGTAAACCCTCTGTTTCATTCAATGGCTCTGTAAAACCCAGCAGCGCAATCAATCCAGTCATTCCAGCTCCGATTGATCTATCTACTACAGCTCCATCTTATCTCTTCAGTCTAAATCCCATTTCATCCCATTCAAAACTTCCGCGCCCCAACTATCCCTCTTTTTCGATTAACGACTCTGCAAGTCATTTAAGCCTACCTCTCATAATTTCAGCTCCTGCAGTATCTGCTTCTACGGCTCCAGATTCTTCTGTAAACGACGGCGAAAAACCCAGCTTTTCTCCATCAAAAGGAGGAACAGCTAGTGGAACACCCGATTTTTTTCCTTCAGAAGGACATGCAAATGCCGCAACAAGTCCTCCAACTGCATCAACCACAAAAACTGGCTCTCCTACAAGATAAGAGGTAGCGTAGGCTAAGTGGTCACGTTTTCGTAGGCAAGTGAGCCTCGAGGTAAATTTATGGCCATAACGATGAGATACACTTTGTTAGTATATTTCTGTGAATCGTATGGATATTTTAGTAATTCACCAGGAGTCACTAACTACTATTCATAAAACAAAGTAATACAGTCGACGATTGATATTATTAAAGTGTCTCTAGTTAGGCTTATGTACCATTCTCATTCTGATGTACTAGAGTTGGCGAAAATGTTCTCAAAAATACTCCCAGCCATATGATAATCGTTCCAATCTTTCACGGTGTACTTCTCATATCCTTCATGTGGACAATCAGTAGTTAATGACATCACCAACTCAGCGAATAAAGAATCAGGCCAACAGAACCACGACCTTGAATAGTTGAATGGATCGTTTGCGTTAAAACTTTCGTGCATCCAGCCAGTTCCTGCAGATGCCTTCAATAGCTGATGAACTAGAATAACTTTCTCAGTAGAGTTATTCGAGATCAAACCTTTCATTATAATTGACATTGGCCATATATCATTTGGGATGGTTTGCCATTTCTTGTGAGCGTGTGAAGATCCGATCCCGTCTATATCTTTAGTCCATCTATTGAAACCCTTGTTGTAGTTAGGATTATCTATTGAGAAGATGAATTTCTTGGTATTGGAATAAATTTCTGCATCATAATTATAACCTAGGTAAGGAATTGATAGTAAGCTTGGGACATTAGCGTCATCCATTAAGAAGTAATTGCCTAAACCATCTACTTCATAAGCATATATTTTGCCATATTTCGTATGGCTGACAATGCCATAAAGTTCAATTCCTTTTTGAATTTCAATCTTCAGTTTCTTTGCTCGAGTCAAAAGTGACTGATGCAACCTTAAATCATCTGCCATTTGTATCACGTATCCTAAAACAACCACTGCAAACATGTTTGCTGGAATTAGATAATGATAAACACAAGTTTCATCACTAGGACGAAAACCAGTCCATGTTAAGCCAGCTGAAGCATTTGTCTTTGTCCCTTTTCCACCTCGTGGCATTTGATTGGGGTTATACCAGTAAGAGCGACCACATTCAAAACAATCAAAAAGATCACCAGTGGGATATACATCAAGTTCATGTTTTTGTTCAGCAATCCATAGATCCACCAAAATCTGAATTGCCTCTCTCACTTCTATTTTCATCAATGTAGCGTGTTTTGGAAAATTTTTGTGAAAAAAATACACCATTCGAATAAAGTAGCAACCGCTGTCCAGCTCATAATTCCTTGTTGCCACATAACCTCGCCTTCCTAATGCTAATCTTTGAAATTTCGTGAAATTTGTATTATTGTGCGATTTAAAGGCATTGGCATATGGATCGTAACGAATAAACCTGGCCGTTTTAAGAATCAATCCACTTACAACCCGTTCTAATTTTGCATCTAGTTGAACAAGAGATTTACCCTGAAAGACGTTAGGTATTAACAGAGGATGGATTTGAGCAGCAGAATCTCTCAACCACATGTCTTTGATATCTCCAGTGATGATAAACGTTTCGTTGTTTGGAAGGACAAATGTCGTAGTTTCTAATGTGTGCCAAAGAGCTTTGTGGCATTGGGCAATGGCTTCATGAGATATCGCTGGGATCAATGTATGGTTCCGATGATCTATCGGATATTGAGGTAACTCAGCTGACTCGCTTGTCTCAAAGTTTTGATGGGTTTTAGCACTGCGCACGTTATGTATTTTACCTAGTGTAAGCCTTGTTTGCTTAGATATATGATTGTCAACAATAGTCGCCAAGATAACGATGAGAATGAACCATGCTATGAAAATGATGATCGGAAGCATGATAAGTTTCGATCGACCCTTTTGTCTCTTGCTGTCGATGGGTTGATACATCGTTCAAAGATCATATTGAAAAAATATCTACAGTATGGCGCACAAATGAAACCTAACCTTGTGTCATGAGATGGCACAGTGTCATGGCCCACCATGACGATATTATCTGGGGAGATCTGACAACGGAATCAATAGAAGATGTTGTACTACGGATCTGCAAGTATAAACGCAAAAAAAGTTGGACTAAGCAGATCCTAATAGGTAGTATTGTATTATTTGTATTATTGGTCTCGTACAATACCTATCCATCTCAGGGGAGAGTTATCGTTTCTTGGAATAGTACAAACTTAGTCCAATTCAAATTTTGGTGTCAGACTGTCAGAATGTCATGCCTGTCTTTCCGCCGTTTCTCGTTGCAGTTTCCAAATCGAATGATAAAATAATTGTTGATGATACATGGTAAAAATTAAGGCAAAAGAATAATAATCGTGCTCCTAACAAATAATTACGAATCAACATTGGCACCATCAGGTGTGCCAATGTTGATTCATCAGACATTCATCTTGTTGGCACAACGCTTGGATTGACTATGACAGTTTCCGCTGAGAGTGCTGCTATTGGTGAGATGAACTCATCTTCAGTAGATGTAAATAGTGCATCCACTGAAATCAAGCAATTCTCAGAAGAATTTCACCTTTCGCTCGCAATAGGCAATGAGACACCATCAAGTGATAGTAATAAATATTTTGCCTCATCTTCCAGTAAAATCGAAGCCAATGAAGATTCTCATGGCCATCACTCAGAATCTACCTCGAATCATGATGCACTTTATCATGATAAAAGATTCATCGCACCCAAAGACTTTGAACTACTAAAAGTAATTGGTATGGGGGCTTTTGGAAAAGTTCTTCAAGTGCGTAGCAGAAAATCCCACCAAATTCTTGCGATGAAGGTAATCTCAAAACGTTTGTTGAAACGCAAAACAGCCTATGTTGAAAACGTACTGGCTGAAAGAAACATTCTTAAACGAATTGGCAAACATCCTTTCATTGTCACAATGCATGCCTCTTTTCAAACAAAAGAGAAATTGTTCATTGTAATGGATTTTTGTGCAGGAGGAGAATTATTTCTTAAACTTGGGAGAGAAGGGATTTTTCTGGAACGAACAGCAGCGTTTTATTTGGCGGAAATAACTTTGGCATTGGAGCATCTGCATAGTATGAACGTGCTGCATCGAGATTTGAAGCCGGAAAATATATTGTTGGGGAGTGATGGACACTGCTGCTTGACAGACTTTGGATTGGCCAAAGATTTCACTGGCTTGAATAGTGACAATGATGATGAAAGGGCTAGAACTTTGTGTGGAACTATGGAATATATGGCTCCAGAGATGGTAGCGCGCAAATGGTACGGAAAAGGAGCAGACTTTTGGTCAGTTGGTTGCATCGCATATGAAATGTTACACGGTAAACCACCTTTTTCTTCAAAGAAAGGTTCTAAGGAGATGTTTCGAAAAATTATGAATGAACGAATACGAATGCCTAATGGTGCGTCAGATTCAGCTTGTAAGTTGCTGAAAGGACTATTGAATCGAGATCCTACTAAAAGATTGGGAGCGTCAAAAGGTACAATGTTTGAAGTTGGAGGGGTTGGAGCCCTGAAACAGCAGCCGTTTTTTTACGGGTTAGACTGGGGGAAACTAGAGTTGAAAGAACTTGCTCCTCCCGAAGACTTCAGTGTTAGCAGCGATGAAGATTTAAGATATTTTCACGAAGAGTAAGTGTTATCTATCAAAGCAGCTCCTTTCAACAGTTTCACTACAGTTCTTATGTTTTACTATTGATCCGCTTCCATACTAGGTTCACTCAAATGACTCTGCCTCGATCAGTGAAAGAGATGAGCAAGGTAGATTTCCTCCCAAGACACTGCAAATCCGATGAATTTCGTGGTTTTTCTTTCATTTGTGACCAATTTCCTCTTCCCGAAAGATGCGTACGTCATTTGCTAAGAACCATTATTACTATCTTTATTGTGCTACGAATCGTCTTACCCAGTTACTTCTGCAATGATACATCGTATTTATCATTATAGAGCGCAGAAGAGGAGCATTACTGGAACAACGTTGATAATGATGGGCAGTCGGTATCCGATTGTGCCTCTAGTATATTTGATGATGACCTTGGAGAAAAATCCATTCCTGAACCTGCACCAGAAAAGAAAAAGCGTCCACCTAACAAGAAGAAGAAGAAACAAACCATCCCGATGGAAACAGCTGTTGAGGACGAAGAAAAGCTAGAACAAAGTCGAGATGAAGAAAACTCGTTTATCTTGGGCTGCGAGGAAAAGAAAGAAAACGAGCAAATCCACATGGTAGATATTCAATCTGGATCTATAGTAGAAGATAGTAGAACTTTTCCTGTAGTTGTCAAGATGCCCAACAGTGCATCAAACGAACCAACAATCATCAACTCCAAAAACATCGATGTCATTTCAGCTATTACTAAAAAAGGAGCTACCATAACTTCATCACCTCTTGGTGTGGACGCAAAAGTATCGAGTGCCACCCTAGATGTGAAACCAACAGTATTTGTCTCTAACATGACAGCTGTCAACGCAAAATCTACCTTCCTCCCTGATACAAAAGTCCAACCTAAGACATTAATGCCGTCTCCCAGTGCAGTAAGGCTACAAACATCAGTACCAAATGCGAAGAAAGATGATATACATGTCATATCCAACGTCAGTATGTCAATGGAAAGTGAGTATAAACCCAAACCAGGGACTTGGGCATCAATAGCTCACGGAAAGAGTTCAACAGCGAAGTCTCCGATGCTGTTGAATTTTCAAGCACCATCTATGAGACCTCATACTACTAGTCAAAAAATATCTGAAGTCGAATCAATTGCATCGAAGCCGATCCAACAGGCGAAGAACTTGGCGGAATCAAGCAGTTTAGACTGGCGGTGCCATGTTGTCTCACCCCGGAAGAAGCCACCGATATCTCAACCTGAACAAAATAATGCAACTTCATTAACAGAGTTTCCACCTCCTCCAGGAATGCAGGTGAAAAGAATCAAAGAGACAAGTATGGGTGCATGGGGAGCAAAAAAGTTCTGACTAGGGGTATATGCCCATGAAATAAGCATAGATGGGTTCTCCGATTCTCCAAGGAAATTATTCCAAGTCAAGTTATTAAAATCATATTTATAAATGTTAGCAATGGACTATGAGTAATTGTTTCTGCATCGTGTAGAGAGTATGTATTTTTTAGTCGATTCGGCATCTCATTCAAGTACTATCCCCAACAGACACGTTTTCATTTCCTAGGACTTCCTCTCCTTGCCAACCACCCTGCTCCGCATGAGTGGTGTGTCTATTTTGCCGCCGACTCATCCCATCTTCACTCTCTGTCACCAGTCTCGATGATCGAAGTCTACTTCGACCGCTGGCAAGGGCCCCGTTACTGTTGCTGAAGTCAGAGGAGGCCCTTCCCGAGGAGCTGTCCAACCCAGTGGATCGTTCCTCCAACGGCAAAGGTTTGGTGTAGCCAGTGGTGCCCTTCCCTAGTAGTTCCCTATGCATTCGAAATGCCTCTGTAACAAATGGTTTAATGGCATGCATTTCCAAGGAGCCAATCCTAGTGACGTCAATAACTGGTTCCACATTGGAAGGGCGTGTCAACGTCTGCGAGCTCAAGGTATGTACATTTTTTCGAATTTTGTCCATCCGAACGGTAGCAATATCCTCGAGCAGGAGTTTGACCTTATCTGCCTCTGGTATTTGTGAGTCTCCCGCCACGGCCGCTCCCAATCCACTTGCTGCCGACAGCACGGCGTGAGCAATCTCCGCATGTCGAAAGGGGAGAAGCGGAGAGAAACTCTCCTCGCGAGGATCGCGTTCGAATCTCAACACCTCCTTCAACACTTCGGGGTCCATCCAGGGAGGCGCTACGATCTTGGCTAGCTTCCGCCGACAGAGCAGCGTGGCAAGCCACAGGGGCACCACGGTATCCATGCCGGCACGAAAGGGGCCCACTTGGCCCGAAATCAGGCCCAGGGGGTCGGAGTGGCTGAAACTGGGGATGATGGAGACGCTCTCGTCGCCAGCCAAAAAGGCGGAGGCTGCAATGGCTCGAGATGCTGGAAGAGGCGAATTGCCGAAGAACGGGAGCGATGCAGACGGACTTGCGACGGTAGACTTCATGGTACCGTACGACGGGAAGAGGGACTGCCGAATCCTTGTGGAGAACCATGATATATGTATGTACATATGCTAGCACTCATTCGGAAAGGCCGTCATTTTCGAATTTGTACGCCCCGTTTACGCAACAGCTAGAGATGGCACGTTAAAAATCAATTTTTTTGGAATGGCAAGATTTCTTTGGTCCTCCTACTAAACTACATAGTACTCACTCCAGTCCACTTTCAATGCACCTAATTTTGGTTCTTCTCTAAAACTTCAAAATTTCATCTAGTGGCTGCCAAACAAATACCAATGTATTTGTCTTGTTAAAAGCTTTCTAATGAATGCATAATCATGCTTGTAGTCAAGAAATGGGCTGAATTACAGCCAAAATAAGATTCAAAAATCAATTGCTTTCTGGTAGGAACTTCACCAGCTCCTCAAATCTACGTAACCAGTGCAGTCATGCTCTCCACTAGCACAGCTACTTGGATCCATTGAGATTCTGTGATTCCAACAGATATCGGCTGAGATATCCATTGTTGAATATCACCCAAAAAATGGGCGATTTTCAAGGCTGTTATGTTTTTTCTTCAAATTTTGGAACACCATGATTGAATTCATAATCAAAATTTTGGGGTTTGTGGATGTACTACCCCTAAAATTTCAATCATTTTTTCTGATATCACTGACAGCTTACATACAGCTGTCAGAACTCCACACAAAAAGATAGATGTCATTTCCACCACTGCACTGCCCTCTGACCTTGCTGCTCCCATAGCATCTCTGGATGCAACTCTGCCCAGCTCCTTCCAATCCACCTCTCTCTATATTGATGACATACTTGCTGATGTGAACAAAGGTCTACTCTTCCAGATCTACAGTGCCAGGGTCCTGTAGTCTCCATCCACGTGTGTCATGATGCTGTGACACCACACTCTCTTGGCTACA
>JALLAW010000695.1:0-11675 GCA_036939535.1 Cyclotella kingstonii | reverse complement strand
ATCTTAGTACCTCCTAGAATGCCCCCTAGAAAGAAAACTCAATGGGATTGTGTCTTAGAAGAAATGCGTTGTATTGCCTCTGATTTTATCGAAGAGCGTAAATGGAAATTAGCTTGGGGAAAAGCTTTTTCCTCGTCAGTACAAAAATATCATTCCGATCGAAAAGTAACTATGAAATTTAGAAGTAAATTGATTTCCTTTGGTGTAAAAGATATCATATCTAATGGAGGAGACAAATCAGTAGTTGAAACTTTACAAGAAAATGGGACATCGCTTTCATCCACTGAATCGAATTGCGAAATTATGTCTCCAAGAAAAACTTCAAAGCTCATTGCTGATACTGACTCTGATACTACAGATCAGATTTACATAGATATAACTGCAGAGGACAACAAATCTACAATTGAAATATCTAGATTGCTATCAGTCGCTGTTTTAGAAGGTTTGGAAACTACTAATACTGAAAGAACACACCAAATTTTAGATGACCGTTTTGAATGGAGTTGTAGAAGGTTTGAGAAAATGCGAAGATGTTGCTCAATTTATGACAGCTTAGTATTCTCTAAAACATTTCCCAAAGTAGGAGACAACACAGATTCAAGAATTTTAGCAAGTGGTTTGAAGAAACCAGCTTATAGCTCAGGAATGAGCTTTAGCGATATTTCTGAGCAAGTAGAGAACTCGATTGAATTGGTAAAACTATTGAAGGAGCACACGATTTCGGCTCTTATGAAAGAGCGCGTAAAGCAAAAATATCGGAATTCATTTAAATGTGGCGTTGATTTAAACCCTGAGCAATTATGCGCTGTTTATTTTCTAGAGAGTCTATGGCAATCGATTACAAAGGGTTTTCGAAATAAAGCAGGGAAAATGCTACCATCAATTGTATCTGCAATACTTGGAGGAAGTTTTGGAAATGGGAAAACTGTTGCTGCATGTGCCTTGTTGTGGAAAAATAGAAAATCTGGTCCTCAGCTGATTATATGTTCTCCTCGTTCGCTGGTGAGTGCTGTTCCAAAATGCATCATTGATGCAACACTGCTGTATCACATCCACTGAAAATTACATTCTCACTTTATTTTGAAATACTGCAAAGATTCGATGGAAGGAAGAGCTAAATCGATTCAATGACTTACAAGTTAATGTTGTAGGATACCGTGGCTGGTCATTTGATGCTAACAATTGCGATACCTTCAGCATTGATGGACCATCTCTACTAGTTTGTGACTACTTATCATTTTTAGAAGTGGTGGGTCCCTACTTATTGAAAAATGAAAACACGCCATTCGATTCCATGGTTTTAGATTTACGTCCTTCATCATCTTCTCTGAAAGAAACTCCCGAAAGTCAATCCATCGGTTTAGAGAGTATAAAATGGTGGAATTTTCTTAACAAATTCATCCTTAAATTTTCGCTGTTAAAGCGTTTGTTAATTGAACATATTTATTCTATAGACAGTGCTGTCGAAACGAAGCATAGAGAGAAATTGCTCTCAATGAAAGTGGCGTTTGCTCATCACCCTTCAACATTCTCTTCACGAAATGTCTCAGTCGGAAAGCGTGTTCTTTCGTGGGCTAAATGTCAAAGAGGTTCTAATGGTAGCACGTTAGACCCCAGCCTCAAAGTTGAAGACAGAATAGAATCAGTTTTAAAAAGATCATTGAGCCATATTACTTTCTATGCTGAATCTGAGGAAGCTGAAGAAGAATCAGTCGTAAATGGTGTGCCATGGGAAGTGCGCTTCTGTACATTAACAGAGGCGCAGAAGCTTGCATACAACAGATGTCGTTTTGATGTGAAACGCTCAATCTTCAAAACATTTAAAAAGAATTGTCAGGTAACTAATGCATGCGAACACTTCGATGAAGACGACGCTACTCTGTACAATTGTGGGGAAGACGACGCTACTCTGTATAATTGTGGGAAAGACGAAGCGATTGTGAGGTCTCTCCCAATTTTGCGAAACATATGTCTTCATAGCAACCTCTGCGAGTTGACAAAACATTTACAATCACCCTTGAAAAAATTATGGAAGGAGGAATGCGTCGGTTCTAGAATACTAAAAAAAAGCACAACGCCCTCAGAGCCAAACCTAGAAGTTTTGAGAAAACTAGTGGAAAAGTCTTCAAAGATGAAAGAACTTCTTTCGGTATTAATTGAGGAATGTGATATCACTTTGGCGAACAAAGAAGGGGTGACTGAAATTTTGAAAATAAATCGAAAACCACAGGAACTAGACTCATTTATAGAGAATAAGCGAACAAAAAAATCAAAGGTTTTGATTCTAGCAACGCTCGTTGAAGCTCAGCTTCTTATATCAATCTTTCTCACTTCAGTTGGGTTTCACCATGAAGTCCTTGTTTCTAGAACTACTGCGTTCAAAGACCCTATACTATTTCAAAATGAAAGACGTTGCTTAAGCTCGAATAATAAATTCGATTTAAACCCATCTGCATGGGCTTGGAGCCAGAGAGTTATTACTCAATTTAATAGAGTCGAAGACTCAGAAGGCATTATATTCCGAACTTATGGGATCATTATATCTTCACCGGTTATGATATCATCTCTAACTGGTGGTATTTGCCCATCTTCTGCAGACCTTGTGATAAGTCTAGATGAGGACTGGAGCGGTCATGAAGCGTTACATATCTTTTCAATTTTCCGAAAGATTCGTTACAAGAAACAATCTCTCGCCTTGACTTCTTCATGTAAATTCCTTAAAATCATATGTAAAAATACTTGCGAAGAAGCCTTACTTTGTGGAAGCAATGGCACGCTATTACATCCAGAGTCTAACAAGATGAAAGGAGAGGTACATGGATTGAAAAATTTTGGCATTATGCCAAGGCACAAGTTCCTCTGCATGCTGAATAACATCATTGATGAAAAGCGAACAAATACAAATAACATTCTACTTGCTCCCACAAATCACCTACTTGGATCAAACATGGCAAGGAAGAATACAACAGAATTATTGCAAAATAGTTTTACCCAAGATGAAAATTATGATCGCTTGATATTAGATCTTCGCCAATTCTTCATGCGTGATGTCGTAGTAAATCATCGAAAACACAAGCAATCGACATTAACGACCTGTGACAAAAGAAATTATTTGCAAAAGAGGAACTTTGATATTTATGAGGATATCGATTTTTTTAGATGGTTACTATTGATTGAAGGACAAAATGGTTTCTGCTCCGGCCATGCATCTTCAGCCCCAAATTTCCAAGATTTTTATATGAACAAAACTAGAATCCAGTTTGTACCTCACATCTCACTGTCTCTGTCGATCTCTTCGATAAAAAATGTTAGACCCGATCTGATTACGTCACTTTTGGAGACATCAGCACTGCCTGTTCATTCTTACGTTGAATCATTGCATCGATTATCACAAGTTCCATCAGGGACTTCAAGCTTTGATGGTATTTTACAAAATACCGGTTCATCTACAAATTGTGGCACAATGTCCAGTACAGATCTATCGATCGATAACGACCTTTATTGTCCAAATGATAATTTTATTGATATTCCTTTAAGATGCATTCCGTCTTCTCTGTTGGTTTATGGTACGCAAATGATGATGCCTATCTCATGGATCCAAAGAGAGCGTCTTAATTTTTGCAAGAAACGAAAACTTTCTCAATTTGAATCTTTAAATGGGCATATGCAAGGGTTGACTGAGGTGTATCCTCAAGAAAAGCAGCATCGTTGTCCACCATCATTTGACTCTAATAAGAGTGGTTCTATATGCGTCTTTTCTTTATATAGACAAGCCATATATCACAATGTTAGAGAAAGGGATCAAAATTTTGAACCGTTGGTGTATATTCCATCATTTCTCTCTACATTAGTTCACATTGAGAATTTCACTGCTCATTCGAAACGAAAGACTTATGACTCAATTTCCTCTAGTGACTCTAAACGTCTGAAAATATCAATGCCAGTAGTGAGACAAACGTCACAACTTATGTCATCATGCATGTCACTAACTGAAGAAAAAGTATCTCATTCTCTTTCACTAGAACCGCATTTAAACCCTTGCCTCAACAATCATTTTTCAGCGGAAACCAGTATAACTGAAGAGATTGAGGTGGGGGGATGCGTTATGCTTCATTCAAACATTGAGACAAATTCATATTCCACTCGGAAGCCACTGCAACATGATGATAAGTTTGGATTTGAATTCACTAATAGTTTACAAGCACTCGAGGTACATGGAGCGATATCGAGTCAGCCCTGGCCTGCTCTGAATAGATTCATCCTATTAACACACAAGCGTTGTAAAAAAGGGAAAAAGAGCAATACCTCAATTAAAATGAGATCACTTGCCTCTTCAACGACAATATTTTCCAATATCCAGTTTGATACTTCCTCTACAAATGTACCTGGATTCGATTCAGAGTCAGTGCAGGAAATTGTAAATCATCAGGACCAGAAAACATTGAGTAAAAGAATCAAAAAGCATCACCTATTCAACACAGTCACCTCTGCTCGAGAAAAATATGCTCAACCCTCTATCAAGAGAGAATATCTACTGGAACGATCGTATGGCCTGAAAGAAGGTCTTAAGCACAGTACTGCTGCATCAATCTTAGGATCAGTAAGACTTCGATTTCGACTCAATTGTGCAGTGTACGAGCCAAGAATCGCCACTAATACTCTTTCACTTCATCCCGATAGTAAAAATCAGACTTTATACCCTCATGAAATGCACTTTGGGCCTTATCAGTTTGGAGAAAAAACCAAGCAGACTGTCGAGCGGCTTGTGCAAAGAGGGAGGAATAGAACTGGGATAGCATTACCAATGGGAGTAAAACGACCAAGGTTATCAAAGAAATTCTCGAATTCTTTGAAGGAAACATTAGAACCATGGTCTGATGTTCAAGATAAACTGCTCAAAGAAAGTGTTGCACGATATGGTACAAACTGGCAACTGGCTTCTAGATTGGTGTCATCTTCAGGCTTGTTCTTGCCACTATCCATTTCTGGGCAAACTTTTCTTTTTACTTCTAGACGATCACCCTCTCAATGTCAATACAGATGGGAGACTCTCACCACTAGTGGAGATACTAGCAAGATCAGTGATCTTCTAATGAGTGATAGTAATGATCATTCTTCAAACAAACAAACCACTGTAGTAATCAAATACAATCATCTTCCCCACCTTTGTGACAAACTGAAGCCCCCAAAGACTCAACTTAATGATAGCTCTCATTGGATAAACACTTCAATTTCAACTTTAAAGTCATCTACACCTGTTACTATCACTTATGATCTTCGCCACCTGTGTGATCCTCAATTGAAGCAGCTAATTAAAGCATGCAAAAAGCAATGTTCCATTCCAATAATTATCCCTGGATCTAACACTGTTGGAAATGAGACAGTGACCCATTTGGTGCCTGTCCACACTTCTCACAGTGACTCCATTCAAGCTGCTAGAGGAAGTTGGCCACCCTCAAATATTGGTAATTCATCAATACGATCTGAGATGTGGCCGCTTGAATTTTTAGACTATTTATCAAAATCAAAAAACATGTCTGTTAATCCTACTTCATCTTCAGCAGTTAAAAGTGCTTCTAAGAATGATGATACAAGGAGAGTTCAACATAATCCATCCTTACAATCTCCAAAACAGATGAATGCTAAATCATACCAGCAACCACATAATAACTTAAACAGTTTGGTTCACACCAATAACCCATCCACTCAAGCCATTGTTCATATGCAAGGGACACCTGTCACACAAAACCAACAGGATATGAGTGGGCAGCATCATTTACCTCATATCTTAGGAATATACCAAACACAGCATAGAGTACCTCAATACCCTCATAGAAAATCTAGTTCTAGGTGATTTTTTCAGATTAAAAGTTAAATTTAGAATACATAACAAATCTGACAATTATTATAGATTAAAGATCAAAATAGTTGCTCTTTCCTTGTCTCTTTAGTTGCAAGAATATTACAATCTTCAGATTTCATTAGATTAAAACAGAGTCATTGTCAAAAACATTTTGCTTCATGCAGATGATGTAAATCAAAAGAAATCTAATTGCTTGCAGATACATGGCCAAGCTGTGCATTTAGTTTTGCACAAGGAGAGGTAATTTTTAAGATTCAAAGCTTAAATTGAAGGAGATGAGGAGATATCTTGTTGGAAAATTGCATCCTAATTCAAGGCTACATCCACAATTTCAACACAATGTTCCTCATATTACATACCACTTCTGGGGAATATGATTGTCCTACATTATTTCTTTTTTCAGCCCTTGAATATGACAAAAAGCTTTGTCATGTTTCATGACTGATGTACAATGAGATACTGTAGTCAAATGAGGTAATTCTACAATTTTTTTTAAGAACATGATTGCATAGGTAAAGTTGAAAAATGTTGAGGGTAGTGTGCTGCTTCCTAAGCTTGTGGTCTTTTGAATTTGATCAATTTGTAAAGTGTGTTTAAGCTTGCTTGGAAAATCTTTTTTAACACACATTAAGATCAATGCACCTTTTCATGATTCTTTCAATTTTGAACTTCATGATCAGGAGTAGTGAAAAGTAAAAATCTACAGAAAATCTTACACTATCCTACTTACAGTAAACTGTTCCGGAACTTCTTAGAATTCTTCCACTAATCTGAAAAAACACCAACACCAGCAAAAAAACTCCTGAAAGACTGGAGCAAGAGAAAGGTAACAAATGTTTGAATTGAATGATAACTTTGCCATGAGGTGAGACAGAAAAGACCGCAGGTCATACAAATAGATTAAGGACAAAACTCAAAAGGATGCTTTTCACATGGCCCAAAGTACAAAGGTAGAGAGAAATGATGTTGAAAGAAAATGGCAAATCACAAGGAAGGAACAACTGAGGGAGAAATACTTAGGAGGGAAACGACTCAGACAAAGACATGCAAGACCTGAAGGGGAAGCCAGTATCATCAGGTAGCATATGAGAAAAGTGGGTTAAGTAGAAAGGAATCAAAGGGTCAATTAATCAACATATGCCTGGGGGAGTATGTATACACTTAGAAAAGGATCTAGCAGAGGAAAAATGAAAGTAACACCCTCCTTAAGGAATTAAACTAAGGAAACATTGGAGCAGGAAGTAGAGCAAAGAAAGAAGGAGTCCAGTTTTTCAAAAACAAAGCCATAGTTGATTTCTTCATTAAAGTGCACAAACAAACTTACAAGAAAGAAACCAAAGATCAAAAAAACGAGAAACACAGTACTGTAATAATTGGTGCAAGCTATAACAATAGATAGAAAGTGGTAGACACAAACGCTCCATGTATCACTAAAGATTGAACACTATTTTCATGTTTACAATGTGATCAATTTGTATCTTCAAAACAGAGACTGTAAGCTGATCAAGGGATAAGCAATTCCAGCAGGAACTATGGAAATAGAGGAGAAGTTAGAACTGGCAGAGAAGTACCTGAATGATTAAGTTGTTCAGATATAAAATGAAACCCCAACAAACACTAGAGTCAGTGAAAACATTGTTATGGTTGGAATACCAAAGGATGTACCAGCGGTAGTAGTTAAATGGAAATGAAGGGCACATTGAAAAAAACAGGGTGCAAGCCTGGTAGAGTAGGGTTAATCAGAAAAGAAGACTTACAAAAATTGCATGAGACTATGGAGAGGATTTCAGAGGTCTAGGTAGTTGGACATCTTGGAGATTCCACAGCAACATCAGTATCTTAAGCAGACTGATTACAGCCTATAGAAACGGTAACAACAGGAGAGGTGGCTAAAATTGATATATCAACAACATCAAAGATATAATGACAAACACCATATAATACTAGAAACCAGACTGATACTTCCAAAAGAGATGCTTGATAATCATCATTCAATGCAATCAATTGACAAACTCAGGAGATAAAATAATCTTACTGACTGATGCAGATGACCATACAACAGATGGAGTGCTTAGGGTAAAAGTGGAAAGATCCTTAGAAGGAGTCAAAGAATTCACACACAAATGGTGGGGAGATAAAAACATTAACACTCAAATCAACGGTTCATACCATACAGACGGTGGATTCAAATTTAGGGGACTATAAAACACAAACTTAGTTTTTTTGAAACTGCATGGAATCTGCAGGAGATCAAATTGCCATCATCACAGAAAAATCTTCAAGATCATCGCTAGGCAAGGAGCAGTCAACAAATGGTGAGACCAGTTGAAAAGAAACTGATATGGTCAAATAGCAAAGCTACTTCCAAACAAAAAACCTAATGGAGAATCAATTCAAGAATCACAAAGTCACAGAAAGACTTTGTGAATTAAAGACAGCTACTAAAAAGGAGCCTGAAGTAACAGATGACACAAAAAAGAATATGGCAAAACTATCCAGACAAATTAGGAAAATCAAAGAATAAGCATAGAGGAAACGTAGGAAAATTTTTTAGCCTGAGAGGAAATTCTCCCCACAAAGCAGTTGTTGATTTGACAAGTGGCAAGCATTTAAGGCATTAATCAAGAGGAATCTACTAGGGAGGAGAAGTACAAATATAATCAGGTTTGCTAAGAGAAATGACATCCCTGAGGCAGAGAATGGATGCAGTAACTCTATGAACTCAAAGCAAATACTGCAGAAGGAGATGAAGAGAGATACTTGTACAAGCAAGACCTTTCAGAACGCAACATTTACAATCTATAGTGGAAGACGATAAACAAAAGACAGAAGAAATCAAGATGAAAATGAATAGGGAAGGAGCAAAAAAGGTGTGGAACACAATCAAAGAGCAGTAAGAGAGCCGCGCTCAAGCAGCGTAACAAGGGTAGTCAGGGAGATCGGCGGGATGAATACAACCTATGAATCGAAAGAGAAGGTAGAGGATGCCCTACAAACTGAGATATGGAAAAGATTTACACTAGTCAACAGCCCTTCAATTATGAAAATATATTTGGGGGATAGACACAATAATCTCAAGACTGAAGAACTCACCAAGAAATTACTAATAGGGGACTTCACACTGCCTCAACAGATTGATACAACAACTAAACTAATTCTCAAAGAAGTCAGGGTAGTAGGCAAGCAACTGATTAGAGACAAACGAGAGGCAATTATTTTTGACAGAGGAAATAAGAATGTTTTGAAGCAGAGTGAAAGAATTCACATCAATGTTACATTCAGAGATACATTTTGTACACTACTAAATGAGTATTCAAAGCAAATTGATTCTCAAATTGATGACTATACAGCTTAACCTAACGTGAACAGGACTTCAAATTTTGCTTGAAAAAGTGACTGGAGACTGTCTTATCTGCAAATTGTGAGCAATACCCTTCAATGAAGCGGACTTCAAATGTTTCAATCAGTTTTACTTTGATCAAAAAGCCCTTAACGAATTAGCTGAGGCGAATCTGCTCAGAGAAGAACTATTCAGCCAGAAAAATGCAGCCATCCATGCCAGCATTAACAAGCACTACTTATATATATCTCAAAACAAATGGTGATGGTTAAGCGAGAATGCCTGCGCTGAAGAGCCTATAAGAAATATTTTCTTGAAAGAACAGGCTTTAGAGGCTCAACAGCGCATTTCGGAGGAAAAATCGTGATCTTTCACGATGGGATCAAGACAACAGAGCTAGGAAAAATTGGCTTCCTGGCTACAACTCAACGTATTTCTGGTCAACATATAAAGATGGGGTATGGAGCTAAGATAAAATTACCTCTAACTGATGAATTGATCCAAGCAATAGGCACACTGTTTGTTGATGAAACTAATATATGTCTGGGCTGAAAATTGCTTACTATTAGCCTCTTTGCGCTAGCCAACACCAACCAAGAGGAAGGAGCAGTGTTCTACAGGTGCAGCTATAAAGTATTTCCGATTCTAGGAATCAGAGAATGTGGGCAAAGGTTGGAAGAAAGTACATCACACATTTGAAAGATTCGGGCTATTAGACTTCAACACAGAGCAACTTGTAGAGAGACACAATCTCTTTATATAGCACAATGACATGAATGCAAACCTCAGTCTTAAGCTAAAATGCATTTTACAACCCCTACAACTTCAGATTGGGTCACAACGAAATCCATTCAAACAAAGTTTTGCAGTCAAAAGACACCTGACATCAAACTCTTAAAATCCTTGTGAGCGAGTCTCGAAAGCAGTTAGATAAACCTTGAAGCACAATATGATACTCTTGATCTAGAGAGATAAAGAAACAAATTTTAGTTGACATCTTCATTAAACACTTCTTGAACAAAAAAACACTTATAGCACTGAACAAGTGCAGGTTTGCCAAGAAAGTCATTTTCCTATCAGATTGTATCTTAGCAGGTGGCCGTCATCTTGAGGAGTATGTATTTTTTAGAGAAAACAAAGTGCAATCTGAGTTCATCTTTCCTGGAGAAGAGCCAAGCGAAAGTGAATAGAAACACTGGTATATCTTCTGGGATGAATCGACATGTAAACGAGAAACGAAAGGAGAAAGATTAGGCAAATGGAAAATAGGTGACACAGAGTATGGTAATGGTTTCAGGAAAACAATGACGATCCAATCAACAGGTCAAAGGATGCATCCTGGACGAAATTCAATAACGTTCTAATGTCAAATCCTCGAGGTGGACTTGGATGTCAAAAAGCGACCTGGACAGCACTACCAGAAAATGTTAATCCGTCGTCAGCGCTACTCTCAGGGAAAGGGGTGAGTCTAAAGAACATCACTCAAAGATTAACAAGTTTTAAAAGGACCAATACAGCAACAAGCTTTGAAAACAATATCAACTATGGAATGAAATGCAAATCTGAGACAATGTTGAAACAAATCAAGGCAAAACGTGACTCTCCAACTAGCTAAAAGAAGGACTGAATCGAAATTACTTGAAAGAAATGACAGATGGCTCATGCGATCGACAAAGGGCACCCAGGATTAGCGGGTTGGGGTGGATTGTCCACTCATAGACAATAGAGACATCGTTCAGAGGATTCGTTCAGAGCTGAATCATTTGGTTTATTTATGATCCACATCATAGCGGCAGCAATAACCAAATCAACCAGACAATTACTGGGCTATAAAAGTGATGTGTGACAATGAAAAAGCTATTTGGCTAGCCTCAAAAGCGACAAAACGAGTGAGACTGGACACAAAAGAAAACTTCAGGAAGGTAAAAACCTCATTGTACAACAGATTACATATGAAGATATAAATTCCCACATGGACGACTATCTGACTTGGAATCAACAAAACCTCTCTCATAAATTGAAATTCAGAGGAACACTGACGTTCTAATCTCTCATGGAGAGAAGCCAAGACAAGATCAGGTGCAGAAACTTTACAGAAGGAAGAATTTCACACCAATTTGAGAAGATGCTATCAACTCACCTAAATGGCACAAAATTGAAACCAATGGGGCAGAATTCTATAAGAGAACAATAAAAATACTTATCATAAATACTCACTCACAATATGTACATCGTATCATAAAACTTCCCAAAAACGAGCTCAACTTCTGTCAGACACAGATGGTCTGGCCGTTACTAGATCAGCACAGTTTGGGGAGTTTTGAGTTTGAAACTCGAAAACTTATTTTTGTGCTTTTCACACTAGTCTAGACACACACATAATTTTAGTAATCACAGAGTTATTACCTACATTTACATCACTGAGTCTAAGAGTGATTACTAAAACGCAAGTCATCGAATACATTCGAAAGA
>JALLAW010000694.1:0-11685 GCA_036939535.1 Cyclotella kingstonii | reverse complement strand
ATGAAAATACGGATAATCAAATCTCGAACAAAAACTCTTATCTCGTTGCTTTTGATAGCATTATCTCGAAGCATAAGCGCCAGCAAAGACCCCGAAAACGTTAGATAGGCTCTCTGAAACGCAATTCCTCTTGCTCTATTGAAACGAGACTCTCTATCTAGACAACCTCGCTTCATTTCTTTTTCATGAAAAGATGAAATTTCAGAAATGAAGTAAATGTGTTCTAAAATGCAATTGACTATTGTTTTAGATAAATCGTTCGCCTCATAGAAAAAATGTTCCTTTTCTTGAGTGAATGCAGAAAGCAGTGAACGAAATAGAACAAAACGCTTTAAACATTCACGTTCGATCGAAATGGAAGGTACCATATCCAACACTTCACTGTTTGAATGAAGCTCCACAGATGTATTGAAAAGGAATTGACCAATAGACTTTTGATTGCTTGCATCGACGTCGAATTCACATAATAACTTCGCCACGTTGTTGCAGAAGGACCAAATATTGTGGGTCATGTAAGGAGATCCAACTGCATCAAAGTATTCTTCGTGTGTTCCCCTGATCTGTGATGCCTCTTCGTCTGGATTTTGATAAGGCATTGAAGTATAAATTTTTACCTTCGATATCTTTGATTCAGCGATCATCCTCATATCTTCACCTCCGGTTAGTGTCAGTAAATGGATGTCACAGGATGGAAACTCCATTATTGTCTCAGAATCAAGCAATGATGAAGTTAGCTGATTTAGTATAATTCCAATGTGACGGGATGCGAATATTTTACAGTAAGGAAAGTGAGACAAAGAAGAGATCTCACAAATGAAGCACGCACAAATATGATTCAAGTAAATGCGATCATCATTTGATTCAGTTTGATTTTGGCAGAACAATTCAAAAGATCCATCGAGAGAATGATTGAGACAAAGTGTGCAAATGGCTGCATAAACACTAACAAACCCTCCAGATTGACTTCGGCATAAAATTCTTTCATGGGAACGAGAATCAGATCTCAAAACTGACGGTATGACAGTGGTAATCTAAAATGGAGTGAACAATTGAGAGAAAGGATAGTTTAGAAATGTAGCACTTGTAATACACTCATGTCAGTTTCATTCAATACCTCACCAGGAAAGTGTGAAAATCATTGAAGGCATCAATAAGATATATTTGATCATCATTTAATGACTGTGACACTTCATTTTGACCTTCTTTCATTCGACACGCATGAAAGAGTGCGACTACGTTTCTCATTGCAGCAAGACAGGACCTCACAGTGGTGTCCAAACAGCGTCGGAAATCGGATGATAGTCGATTGGGTAAATTTAACACAACTGACTTAAGTGCGATTGTGAGTGATTTCAGAACAAATGAAACTAATCTAGAGTATCCTAATTTGATGATTGCCATTGATAATATCCCAACTTGTGAGAACGAATAGTCGGAAGTTGAAAGGATACCGAGAATGAAACGCGCTCGATTATAAATGCAACAAATCCACATTGATATCGGTGTGATCACTTCGATGCATGACTTTGTAGAATCAACAGCATCTTTATTCACAGAATCTTGAAGACCACAACAGCCAAGAAGAGACGAAACAATCAAAGTCACCAAATACTCAAGCATTGAGGTGTCACTATCTAACCCAAAAGATATCAAATGTTTGTTCAATTTATCTAATAATGCAATGGGCTCTAACTCGGTTTTTTCAACAAAGAGGTGGAGCAGTGCTGTAAAACTCATGATTTTGGCACATGTATATAGTGAATAAAGATTATTGGTGTGGCCAGGTGGCTTCCCTTGCCTCATCTCGAGGCAGAACATTTGGTGATCGCACATTTTATCATCAGATGATAAACACCTGAGCTGTGATGTGAATTTCAATGGAAATGAATTGACATTTGAAGGATAAATATAAAGAGGGGAAAATATCTTACCTTCTCTCGTGTTTTTTTATCGAGAGCAAGGTCGATCCCCAGAGGAGTAGAGTTTTTTCTTGCGATTAAGCAAGATAGTAAAACATAGCAAGACGATTCTCGGAAAAAAGCACTACGTTGTGAGCGACCTCCTTCGATAGATGTAAAAGCATCTACCGACGGGAATTCCCTTGCAAAGACTGTACCAAAATCATTTTCTGGTTTCGGTTTGTCCTCAAGTGTTGTATGGGCTAAAACCGAATTTTCTAATTCATCAGCCTTTCTATTGAAAGAGTCAATCATTGATTGAAGGGATGTTGAGAAGCGTTTCCACCGTGCTTTCTTCGACATAATGAGAATCGCATATGCTTCCAACATACGAGCACTGCATTGTAATGGGCGCGTTGAGGGCATAAGGAACAAAACCTTGCTTCTCTCATTTGTGTCGTGGAATGATGTTAAAGTGCTCATGCCTACGAATGGCTCCACACATACTTGTAACCTTGATTCGCAAGAAGATACTCCCCATATTTCAGCGACAGTTTTATGAAAGAATGGATCAAAAATCGAGCTTATTGTGTTCAGCGTTTTGTCATATGAATTCAACACCACTGTTTTCTCTAAAAGATTGATTGAAAACGAATCAAAATCAGGGAGAAACCCAAGAGATCTGGAGTAGAGGAGGGCAGAGATACGATCAATCTCCTGTGCACATGTATCAACATGATTCATATTTGGAGCTAGTTCAGTTTGATTAGTCTTAGGAAAAATGCCGCAATTGTTGTGAAGTAGTAAAGATAGAATTCTCTTAGAATCTTTGCAATCAGAGTAAGATGCTAAAGTCGGGTTGCTTGAGAAAAAACCTATGATGTACCACAATGCTTCAATTTCTCTCCTTGGTATGTTATCTCCAAACTTGCTTAGACGTGACCCCTCTTGACAGGAGAATGAACATTTTCATAGATTAATTCAATCTGCAATTGTAAAATGAACTCTG
Organism: Cyclotella kingstonii; assembly: GCA_036939535.1. Classification (NCBI taxonomy): domain Eukaryota; phylum Bacillariophyta; class Thalassiosirophyceae; order Thalassiosirales; family Thalassiosiraceae; genus Cyclotella; species Cyclotella kingstonii. The sequence goes on along the minus strand of JALLAW010000694.1, from coordinate 8,778 downwards.
GCGAAGATTAATTATTGTGACATAACAGTTAGCGTACCTTCAGGTTGATGAGAAGTCATCCCAGTGGACAAAAATTCAAAGTGTGAGTCGGGATTGACAGCAGATACAAAAAACATTTCATGTGAATTATTTTCTTTATTTTCGGAAATTCTAGATCGATGCCAGGTTTGACAGCCAAACTTCACTCGAAGCAAATTAAATACAACTGGAAGCATTGTTGAGACTTTGCCAATATGATCTCGCAATTGGCAGAGATTTTCATGTATTCGTCTTTTGCCTCGAGGTGTTGCACCCCACTCCTTCCATAAAAGCTGAGAATAAAGAAAATCAATCATTTGAAGAAGCAAATGATCTACAATAAAAGAAGTTTCACTGAATATTTTGTGCGCCAAGCCATCTTTTGCGTCTAGCTTTGAATTGTATTCCCGTTCCAGCATAGCAACAATCAGACACCAACATTTTAACTGAAAACATGTATCGTTCGGATTTGACAGAAAAAGATCCAGGATGATGGAACATCTGCTCTTAAAAATTCTTAGTAAAGAATTGAATATGGTAACTACTTCATGAATTTGAACGTGTTCAGAAAGAACCAATTTGGATAATTCAAAAACTATGTTTTCACATTCTAAAAGCCTATGTGGATAATGCTCTTCTAATGAACCGCATAGCTGACTTATACTCCTACTCTTCGAATACTCAAGAAAAATTTCTTTGTTATGATCATAGTGCCTTTCTTTAACTACTGATAGTGATGCAAATAAATTGTCGACTGATAAGAATTTAGGTAAAGCAGGTTCTACCAACGACTTCGTGTGGGTGTTAGTTGCTTCTGGCTCTATTGATTGACTTCGCAATACAGTTTCTCCATATGCTCTGCTCATCCTAGTATTTTGCATAGAAGAGTGACTATCTCGGCTTGATGTCACTTTCCTTGTGCCATTATACATTTGTTTTTGAAATATTCTATTTTGTGAATCGATCCAAGTTTCCATTCTATCGGCAGCAGTTTGCTGTACATTGCTAGACTTTTTAGAACGAATTTCTGGCTGTTTGGACTTCAGCACCTCTTGTATCGAGCTGTTGGACACAAACCGAGACGACATACAGTCGTAATCGCCAAAATCATGATCACCGAAGAAATCATTTTCACGTGATTCGCCATGCGCTGAACTGACACGTCCCTCTTGCATTCTTATGGTAGAAGCATTATCGTAAATATGTGTCACCGAATGTTGTTTCGTTCTGGTTTTGACATTTCTTTTCGACTCATCATGAGAATTCTGAATGCTTCGTTGAATTGCTCTACCTATTAAAATGCTCTTTTTCTTAGAAGCATGCTGGTGAGGACCCCTATCTGATTTAGATATCTTTCTCTTTTTTACAGGTGGAACAGGTCTAACAGCATTGGCTTCAAAATAAAAATTATTCTCTTCATCTTCTGGATCTGAGATATGACAATCAATCAGTGGTTGTATTGACCTCTCAATATCTTTCCGTAAGGCAGTCACCTTTGTATCAATGGTTGTCACATTGTCATTCAAGCTTCCTACACGAAGATCACGAAGTTCGATCAATGATTTGCGGAATTCATACTTATGAGACTTTCTTTCTTCTAACAACCGTGTCATAGCCTTGTTACACTGATCAACTCCTTTCCTCATAAGGTCCCTTACTACGTAACGATGTAATTCATTGCTTTCATGATACAACAGAACTAGAAGCATTAGAGAAACTGATTACAGGGAGAAAATCAAGAAGAAATGAAATGCTTTCACCTTTTTTCGAGAAGAAAATTCAACTCCTCCTGCATTTTTTCACTCTCCTCTCTATTCATTACATCTCTCTTCACTAATGTCAATCTTCCTTTTAGAATTGACAACTGATGACGCACATGAGGCAGTTTTACAGCTTCTATTTCTGATGAACATTCATCGATAAATTGAATAAGGTTTCCGTATGCAATTGTTGCAATTTGTTGATGAGTAACACCACCAATCTCTTCTGAATCAGATGCTCCCTCCATTTGCTCAAAAATATCACTATCATTATCAGTGGAAAATTCTTCTGAGCTCGGGTAACCTTCACTTGAAAGTTCAGATTCAAAAGAAGTTGTAGCAATAGTTAATCTACTGTTTGAAATCACACTCTCATGATCATCGTCTTTACTACCGTGAAAGCTTATTTCTTGATTCACATTGTCTTCAAGTTCATCATCAAAAGGATAACCTTCTTTTGGCGTAAGCAGCTCATCACAGTCATCTATAGTCGAGTCATCTTGGGTATCAAAGATACCCTGTTCCATGTGTATCGTTTCTTTGTTGCCATCATGGTCAGAGGCATAATCTACATCAAGAGTCTCAGTTGTCTCAGCTGCATTAGAAATATGATTGCTTTCCCATGGTTCACTTGGTCGCTGATTAACGATCGTCATACAAGTTTTCTTTCGATTGTCCTGGGAATTCGATTTATCTTTCTTCTGTACCACTGTGGACAATGGAAGTGTGGCCAATGAACAGGTCTTGGAATGGTTTCGCCATTTTCGGTTACAATCTCTATTTCTTTGTTGTTTCTGACCACTTTCTTTTGCAATTTTTTCCAACGCCGATAGAGTCATATTTTCATCATGATCTTTGTCATGCGCACCAAGACCCTCTGATAAATGTCGTACATTAATGTTTTTCTTCTTTTTCTGACTTTTTGTCCGTTTGATCAACTTTCTATATCTTTCCAAAGTAGCAGCGGCAAATTCTTCTTCCTCTTCTGAATTAATCTCATCAAAGTCATCCTGATTGTTTGAATGTTCTAATTTGTTTGAGTCTATGGTGCATTCTTGCTCGGCTTTCCAATCGCATGAATTACAGTCAACACGCAATGCATTGCATATAGTACATCTACCAAGAATGAGAGCTCGATCTCTAAGACTTCGCTCTTGTATGTTAGTTTCATATTCCGAAGCCAGCGTCACATAGGCGACATCAATCATTTTTTCTTGTCCACCATTGACCATGTACTTGACATCCACGTGGGTTACTTTCAAGGCCCGTTGGTATATGAGTAATTCGTCATCTCCCGAGAAGGTTACTAGCTTGGTATGAATTTTTACAATCTTGCCCACACCGCCTTGCTTATTGATTCCAGGCCAAGTTCGTGAACATACATTGACAATATGATCGACAGCCAAATAGGATGGAGAGACATATGGCAGGGAATCGATATGACTTTCTGACAGCATCTGAGATCCACTATAAGGTCTATTGTCAATAAATGATTCCTCTTTGGCGTCGAGTGTTCCAACGTCCCTATCAAGAGTACGACAATCAACCTCTCCTGGCAAATTGTTACATGTCAGTTGACTCTGATATCCTTGCATTCTTTTCATTGGAAGCAGAGAGTTATTTCTTTCATTATTGATGAGGACCTTGATTTCTTGTGTGAATGAATTTGATTCTAGTTTTTCTTTCGTAGCAGCGTCGGGGGAGAGGTCGTCATCTGTGTCTGGGCCCATCAGCATCATCCTTCGTCTTGAGAGAAGGGACGGCAATTTCAGCGCGCCAGTTTTTAGTGCCACTGTATGTACAACTTGTCCATATTGTATAGAACAATGTTGTACAGGATGGTATCGTATAGTACCATACCAAATATGGTACCCTAGAGGTAGTACCATAAGTATAGTAATAATAATACTACCATATATGTAGGAGTACCATTATTGCCCACCAATATGGTAGGAGTACTATACTACTAGAGCACTGATTGTACCTACTGATAGTATCGTACTCTACTTACCTCTAGAGGTAGTATTTCGTTCGTCTATGGATCACCAAAAACTTTCACTCTTGCTTCCATGACATGCTCAATGGCATCGCACTCCATTCTTCGCGTAGGCCCCCTCCACCCCAACGCGGTCCTTTTGCGCTCCGCAATTGTGTCTCATTTTCGTTCGTCAATCGAAAACAACAACAACAACAACAACAACAATGATGATGATAATGATGATGATATTGACTGCTTATTGACCATCTCCAATCGATACTTCGACGCGACTGTCCTAGTAGCCAGCCTGCCAGATTTCGATCCTCACACCCTCATAGATTCCAATAGTCATTCTCATGACCAAGAAGAGGGAATCATTCTCGTATTCGACTCAAACAACAGCTCTCAACACTCCTTTGACACTCTACAAACAGTTCATGATTCCGCCGAACAAATGAAGCGAGCGGGGGAGTTGCTGCGTCTTTGTGTCGGCGTGAGTCTTGGACCCTCTCCTCTCTCAGATGGCACAAAAACTAGTGAGGAGGAGTATTCTCGGCGTGTTCTATGGTGTTTGGATAGGGGCTATGAATATGTGGAGGCAGATTTGACTGGCGAGGGAAGGGCTAGGGGACATGAGGAAAGAGAGAAGGAGGGCTTTGCACGAATTGTTGAGGCTATTTCTACTTGTATGTGGTCCTCACACATCATGAAGAGTGAGGGTAAGAGGGTACAGCCAGAACAACCAAACATTGGAGACACTGCTACTGACTCGAATCTGCAAACAAATGTCTTGCCTAGCTCGATGGATGAAATTCATGAGACAACCATTACAAACGATTGTTTTCAAGAAGAAACCACGGAATCTAAAACTCAAGAAATCGCCTTTCGTGAGTTGGATTATGTGCTGAATGAGGCGAAAAAAATTCGAGAGGCTTCCAAAAGTAATTCCATGACTGTCAATGAACGGCGAGAGAAGGCTGGGCAAACAGCTATGCGTTTAATGGGGCTTTTGGACAAACTTGGATTCGATGATGACAGTGACTCTGAGAATCATAGTAAGGAGGATCAACATGTACGTTAGGGAGGTTGTCATTTTTGTCGTTGGTAGGCACAGGACTTGACGATCCTTGCTGCGCTTGCGTATTGCAAGATTTTCTTGATTGTGGCGACAGATGATGAGCTGATGATGTAGAACGGGCAGCACTGTAACATCGAAGGATTTTTCACTCCACCGTTGTATCCTATCAGTGAGAGAACAAGATTTATGATTGCTGAAGAGTTATAGTTTCATCAACCAATGATTCATTGTTGAAGCATGAATTCTCGTAAAGATACGTCATATAAATACTGAATCCTCTCAATACATTGGTGTGGTAGAAATGTCACAAGATGATTCATCAATGATATTGCGCAAATGAATAGATTTCCCTATTCTGAAATAAATTGTCGCTACTTTTTGCTCCAATTTTGCAATGCCTTCAACTAGTGTGATTTTGAAACAAAAGGATAAAATAACAATATCTAAAAGCAAACACTGCTCTCAAGTAGGTTTTTATGTATTGCTGGAACAAGGTACCATTGTACAATAGCCTTCATTACAAGTCAAAACATTCTGGAGCTAACTTGCAAATGTTGAAATTCTAACACCATATTTACTTCAGCATATGATATCAGGAAGCCTGTCCTTTATGGAAAATCCACTAAGTATTACCCCACATAAAATTTGATGCTCATATACTCATGGTAGACAACCTATAACTTGAGCTAAGGTTCTTTTCCAATGAATCAGATCCTACCAAAGGCATATAGATGATAGTTATATCAGGAAGATCTAACCTATCATTTCATGCCACATTTACCTGAACCACAGTCATAGAAGAAGATACCTAGTAATTTTAAAGTTGAAAGAAAGTTCTATCCTTTGATGATGTTGAGTGGAGTCATGTACACTTCATCAGTGGTACCACACCCTTTTATCTGACTAGCTCCTCCTCCTATATCCTATTGCACCATCAGGAGAAGTCAGATAATTTGCACATGAGCAGTAATTTCTTTCATCTTTCTTTCTGCAATCAGGAAGTCGACATGAGCTTCTTTACCAAAGGCAGAAATAATATAATGCAATTCTAAATGTTTTCTTGATAAAAAATGAAAATCAATCTGTGATGTGAGTCATATACATGCAGGTAGTTCTACATAAGTAAAAGTCTGACCTACAGTCAGGTGGCAGCTGTGGCTGACAATGTCAGACACAAGGAGTAAGTATATTGAAGGGAATTCACAAGATTTACCACATGAAACAGTGATTGTGATTTTTCCAACACATCACCAATTTACATCTTTACTGCTAATTAGCAATAATGAGTGAAGTCTAGTTAAGCTAGTAAGTTATTACAATAGCATCATACATTATCTGAACTACATGATGTGGGGCACTGATGTGGTGCATTGATGTGGTGTCAAATCTTTGTATTCTGCATACATGTCTTGTACAAAACAATAGAATGCTACATGTCTTGCCAAAAGAAAAACTGGTTTTACTAGGTTCATTTACTTAAAGTATTCATCATTTATTAACATCATACTTTCCAAATACAAACAATTGTGACTACTACTTGTTAGCTGTAGCCACCAATACTTCCCAACCAGCACATCCACCACCTAGTGTGCCACATCTACCAGCCATCTATAAACAGCATAGGTCACATTCAATAAAAATTACCGCAAGGATTGTAGAGGTTTGGGGAGTACCTGTGTTTTGATTGTTCAAAACTACAATCAACATGAGTTACTCCTACAAACCATCCAGTCAAAGGTTTATACATGGCAAGGAGAAGGGTGGGCTCTAGTAATCCTTGTGCACCATGACTTTATTGAAGGCTATTTTTGAAGATATGAAAGACCAAGACTGCAAACATGGCCCACCTCGCAAGCATTCTCCAATCCTCTTTGTGCTGACCATTGATGAGCTGCAGGTTTCAGTTGTCACACAAAACTGCTTTGCTAAACTATAGCTTATGGATACAAATGAGCTGAGGGTTCCCATTAGGCATACAGCTCATCCTGAATTTTTTTTGAATCATGTTTGGACTGCACTTGGAACTTGTGAGAAGATGGTTTTGTGAAGCTCTATGACAATATAAGCAAAAAGGACATTAATGCAGCTCATGCAGCTGGTGTCCACTTGACTGTGTGTGATATCTCTGAAGAGGATTCCACTACAAAGTCGAAGCCTGACAAGCAGCAGAAACCAGAAGAGAATTTTACACCCCAAGTGATAGAAGACTAAGGCAATCGATGATACATTTTCTCTGTATGAGAATCTCATGTCAGAGGATGCATATTACTTTTGGAACAAGATTTGTTGTGAGATGACCAGGAAGACCCCATTGACGGGCTGTACAGGTGTAGATCTTGATGAAGTATCTGACCACAGTTAGGATGAGTATCATAACTTCGTGCAAATGCAACTTTAGATTGTCAGTTTGTAAGACTCTGCTCTGAAAGACAAAGATTCCTCATTTCAAACTCTCTCAAGAAGCCACAACAAGTCCCAATCAGACAGTTCCTCTACTGTATTGAGCAACTCAATAGTTAAATTACGCATCTGCAGTATTTATGGCAGCTCATTTGATACTGGTCTTATAGAAGAGATGAATGTTCTATTCAAGGAAGTAGAGATGGGTAATCTTGTCCCATATATGTGTGCTAAAGGCGATGTACTACCATAGAGCATGCATAATCTTCTCCTGGTGCTGGAGAATATTGAAAAAGTCTCATCATACACAGAGAAAGCTCAAATCATCCAGATCCCTAAATCTTCAAAGGCTGAGGCTTGTACTGCCAGGCAAACAGCCTTCCAGCATGAGTTCAATGTATGAGAAAATTTCAAAGGATCTAAAGACCAAGTCATTCTGTTAGCGTTGCAAGACTCATGGGGTGAACACTTGACCCATAATATGTCTGACTACCACAAAAATGATGAGGATGGGTACCCTTTAGTTGACTTTGGTTCAAAGTCTGGACAGGGTAAGAGTTAAAAACCATTTCCGCTGATGTTCACTCATGTGCGCAAGTGTAGAAATCACTTGAGGAGATTCAAAGTACTCTAACATCCAACAAGGAAAAAGGTTCTAAGAAAAGTAAATGTGCATTCTATAGTGCTAGTGACTCTGATTCTGAATAGGATAATAGTTCTAGTAGTACTAGGAAATCTATGTATTCTAGAAGTAAAAGTAGCAAAGTTAGTTCAGTTAACTTTTATAGTCCTAGTCTGATTGAAGCTACTGGAACTAAAACTGTAGAAAACAATACTGTAAAAGCTGAAATGTGTAAAGTAACTGCTGTAGTAGCAGTTATGACTCATAGGAATGGTCAAAATAATGATAACCTGCACAAGGTGAATAATAAACAATGCATCAGAAATCCAATTAGATAGTGCGTCTGATGGGGACCTCTTCTCCCAAAAGATGAAGCCAACATACATGATCTTTACTTTATTAGTCAGGTCCACTCTCATTGCGTGCATCAATGGGATCTTTCGAACATATAATGGAGGTCAAGTGGGTATGACTTTTTTGAATGCTCTGAAAGTAAAGGCTTTCATACTGAACTAGTGTATGATCTCATTCTTGGTGATTGCACCATGAAAGAACTTGGTGCAACCTTTTACTTGAAAGACAAAGCAATCACAATTGATTAGGTCATTTTGCCAATGAGGGACATTAATTATCTGCAATGGCCAGGTACATAAAGATCCCTTTGTATCAACAACAGTCTTGCTCAAGAGCCAGCTAGCACAACGGCCACTACCAAAAATGCACTTTAAATACTAGACGTTAAGAATGGCAAAGCAGATTTCCAGGCCATTGGGAGACAACTGCACTCACCTCAGTACTACACATTACGGAAAGTTGCTAGCATTACTGTTTTCTCGGAATAGTATAATTCTACCAAGACCTCTGGGAAAAATGTAGTGAAATGCTTGCCCCTCTCACCACATTGATTGCAGAGTGCGGTCAG
>JALLAW010000693.1:0-11685 GCA_036939535.1 Cyclotella kingstonii | reverse complement strand
CCCCCAAGAGATGTGGTCTTGCCAAAGGGTCTTGCCAAAGTGGTCTTACCAAATGCAATACCACATCCCCTCCAGGAGATACACATACATCTCATCCCACACAGGAATAAGAACTTTGTCAGTTGCAGGATTCCCACAATATATGAGCCTAATTCTACATACACCCCTAATCTACAGTGACCTCAATAAAACATAAATACCCCAATATTACCCTACAACTCTAGTACCCATATGTTCAGCCAAAGTGATTCTGAGCATAATTTCACATTATGACAGACAACTAACGTAGCATCTTAACACCTCCAACAGAAAATGTCCTCCAGATCAAAGTCCAAAACCACAAAAGTGCCCTCTTCTGACGGCATTCGCACCAAAGTTTCTAAAGCCACTCCATCCATAAAGAACGGCAACAATGGTGCGAATCATCTAGGAACCGTAACAGCCTCCTCCTCCAATCTAAATGCTTCCTCCAGCAACATTAGCAATAGCAGTAGCAACACCACCCTTCTTTCCTCTGGATACCTCCTCACCTGTGATCCTCCCACAAAGCAGTTTATACTGTACCTCAACGAAACCAAAATTGCAGATAAGAAATTTATTCTGGAAGACTTGGATTCAACTCATTTGTTAATTCGGGGAGACGTTCGAGAAGAGATTGCGAGAAAGGTAGAGGAATGGATGGATGAGGTGAGTATTTCGCACGGACGACTTCGTTCGTACCGTGTGAGGTATATCGAAACTATCATTCTTTCATGTGCATATCATCTCATCTCATATTTGTTAAAATAACTCTATTTTTCTGATCAAATTCTCTGGCCCTATTTCGTTGTGGTACTCCAGAATGTGTTTTCAAATATAGAAAGAGTGGGAGAGAACTTTGATACTTCATGATTGTTGCATGATCCGAGGAAGTCAAAGTGATGTTTGTAAAAGGTGGAAGAGACAAAAATGGATTTGGCATCTGTCATTATTAGAATGTCGTATGTATATGTGGCGCGTCCAGCTTCAAGTCATGTTGCTGCTTATGCTGTTGCTGAACTTCAGCACTTACATAATTAAAGAGATGGTAGCCTTGTGCATAAATGTTCGCACAAAACAGAGAATTGAAAACATACGAGTAATGCCAACGTAAACAATGGAGGTTCACATTTCTGAGCTTAATCTCACGGTGGGGAGGAAAATACAAATCAGTTGCAGCATCAATTATCTACGTTTGAACCAAGTTAATGATTTATAGGAATTCTGAAAAGTAGCATGTGTCCTGGTAGATTCATTAAATGGGAAGAATAATCTAATCCTATTTAATTTAGGACTCTGGCAGTGTCATCTCTATACTGAGATTTCCTATGTGCCGATCCATTCTAGAGAAAGTACAGATAAGTTAGAGTGCATCAAAGGGCAATAGTTCATAACCTATGGAATATTATGAAGTTACTTGTGTCTATGTAGAATTCTTAAATGTGAGAAGGAGCTGAATCCAATCATTCAGTGTAAGTGTCCTCTCTTCACAACGCTGTTTTCTTCTCCTCAATATACTGAGGCTCTGATTTCTTGCTCCACGGCATTATTAAACTACGATTTTGGCGCCTCCAAATACTTTTAGCCCTTGAAATACTCTGTATAGTGGGAGAAATATTACAACAAATCAAAACAAAGTCAAACTCGAATAGACAATTAAAGAAAAACAGAAAATGGTCTTACTTCCTTCAATTTTCCAACTGTTTCTGTGTCATATTGATCTAAGTCCTCTTCATTTTCATCAATGAAAGGTGAAACATTCTGTTTAGATACTACGTAATTAATGGAATCTCCCACAAATGACACTAATATGTGTCCACCTTCCAAGATTGCTTGTGCAAGAGACGAATCATATGGTTCACAAACACGCGCTGGCCACCAAGGAAGATCCTTTACCTTTGCCTTTACTAGTTTGTCCGTAACACAACAGTCTGCCCATACAGGAGTACTAAAGTCCAAAGCTAATTTTGTTCCATTTGATTTTGTGCCTCTTTTCTTATTCAGAGTGATGCCCAAGAAAGAGTAAAGAGCATCCTTCTCTTCTTGAACTCGGTAAATAATATCCTCTGCTTTAGTAACGAAGCATTGAGCTGCAATAGCTAGCCTTGAAATCGATTTAGCACCTCGGAGAGCTTCTTTCCAGTCGAATTGGTCTGCATTTTGATCTCCACCAATGCAACCACTCATCATTACAACTTCATCACAAAGAAATGATGAAACAGTAGGTTCTTCTGCTTCCTCAGACACCTTATTTTCTTCAGCATCCATAGCTAAGGCTTCATCAAAATCGACGTCATTCAAGCTAATCGTCTTACCATCATAACCTCCATATTTTTCAAGCACTCCTAGTGCTGCATTCTTGGCTTCGGCTGCAGCTCCTCGTCGATGCAGCTGGAGGGCTGCTTTTAGATCGGCCGCAACTTGATTGAGATGGGATTTTCGAGCTACTGTTATCGCAGCAACAATGATGTCTCTTATCACAACATATCGATTAGTTGGAATAAAGTTCAGGGTATTGATTTTTTTCTTCCAACATTGACGTTGAGTGTCCGCTTTAGAATTCTCTTCATCGGATGCTATGCTATCGTCTCCTGAAATGGCTTCCTCGAATGCTAACATTTCACCAGACAATTCAAACACACGAAGCTCCAATTCTTTAAGACAAGACTGATGAACCAGTAATTAGTACTTAGACGTTTAGTTTTGATGTAAGAATTACAACTCGAAAACTTACCCTAATAATGGATACAACATTTGCAACAAAAATCCGGTCTTTCCCAGTTATCGATTCAACCTTGTGTTTTTTAGAAGCTGGAGTCATATCTTCTGCATGACCTATACTTGCTTCCTCAAATTTTATATGAGAGGCACATGGTGGACCCAGCTGCATTGTACACTCTTGAGCCCAGGACTTGGAGGCATTACTAAGTTGATCGCGCCAAGCAGTTCTAGTGATGTCTACTCTTCTCCAGGGCGACAAATTGTTGCACTCCTCTTCTAAATCAAGCAAGGCATCAACAAGTACTTGTACTGTACCATTTCCTTCAATCTTTGGGTCCGACCACAGTCGATGACATGGAACATCTATAAGTGACACTGATTCATGTTTGACTGTATTGTTTCCTGTTACTAATTGCAGTCCAGTTCGCAGTGAATAATCACTAGATCGACTTCGACCCACCATTTCGAGACGCTCTTCTTCTTTGTGTGCGCTCATCATGAGGTCAAAATCCACTTCAACCTTTTTTAGTTCATCAATGGCATGTCCAACGAGGCGTCCACTTCGCCTACCGTCATCACACTCGCAGGCATTTCTCGCGTTTTCTAACCGCCTTTCTAACTCCTCTCTTTCTCGAAAACGTATAGTAGCACGTTGGTTTTCTTTTTTATCACAAAGAAGGCGGCGCTTTAGTATTGTTAAGTTCGAACAAGTCTCATGAAGTTCATTCTCACGGATACCATGAGTATCAAGACATTCAAGAAATTGATCATACAAAGATTTGGTATCAATAAAATGCCAACTACTAAAGGGATTCAAATGCAATCCTAAAGCTTTGAATTCTCGCGGTAGTGATGAATGCTTTAAGTGTTCCACATGCATCATTTCAGGATCATGAGTAAAACAGTAGTAAGCATTGAAGAAACGATCGAAGGCAAGAGGTTCTGTCCTGGAGATAAGTTTACGAAATCCATTATCCAGAGCTTCCGTTGCTTTGTTGTAAGCCCTCTCTGCCGCCAAGTACTGCTGCTTCGTTGCTGTTGGTTGAAAAGGTTTGTCATCCGATTTTCTATCGGTTTTTTCATTAAATTCTTCGTTAGGCTTCTCATCATCTGCAGTATTCATATCGTCATCATTTTTCTTCTTGCAAAGTGGTTTTTTCGGACCTTCAAAAGCAAGTTTCACTTTTCGATACTTTATCAATGCCTGTGTCTTAGCTTTTTGAAGTTCATACAACTTCGCTCCCCTCTCAGTTATATCTGCTGAAAGGTCGGCACGTTTTGATAAAATATCATCAGTCAAAGCTCTGAGTAGCGCCATAAGCTCTTCTGCCGTGAGATTCCATGATTCAACTTGGTTCCCAAGCTTGGAGAAAGCTTTAGATAAAATCCCCTTTGGATTACCAAGATATGCACAATAGCTATTGGAAGATGCTCTACCTGTTGATAGGCCTTTAGTTGTAAATTCGGCTGAAGAAGTATCCCCATTCCATAAATAGCTCATATCAAGGAAGGCATCTCCGCTCATCACACCTTCTTCCAGAGATGCATCCGATGAATAATATCGTTCCATCAGATCCATGTAGAAAAAGAGAACCTGTGACCAGGAGACCGCATTGAGACCATCTCCCAGTTTAATAATGTCCTTCTGTATCTGTACTGAGACAGGGTCAACTTCGCCTGTTTTTGTCTCAGAGCTCTCTTCTACGATATTAGGTGATGTAATAACTCTCAAAGATGTTAAGAACAAATGTGAGATAAGAGGGGGAAGACACTTCGCTGCTTTTGCATTCCCGTTTAGAATTTCATCAACTGCATATAATAGTGTTTTGATTGAGAATTTCGGTACTGGATATTTCTCGTCTACAAAACCTACATCGCCGCAAAAGAAGTGATAGACCTGCAAGGTATCAGCAATAATCCCACGGTCATATTCACCTTTCAAAAAATCCCCATTTCCAGACGCAGATGCATTGAAAATAGCTATTGATTTTTGATTTTCATTACGCAAAGAAGGAGGCACAAGGCACGAGAGTGTGTATGGCAAAACAGGACATTTCGTTACATTTTCTTTCGTAATGATTCCATATTCCTTATTCTCTTCGTGCATTTTTGTATCTTCCATAGGATATCGACGCCTCCGCAAGATTTCGGCTTTGAGTTTGGCTTTGGCTTCGGCCGCTCTTTCTTCCAGTGTCTTTTCATTTTCCTTGCGTATTTTATCTTCTTCGATGCGTTTCTTGTTATCATCCTCAGCCTTCTTAATCCTCAATATTTCGGAATTTTTTTCACGTTGGATCTCAGCTTTTTTCTTGGCAGCTTCATTAGCTTTCATCGCAGCCTTTTGTTTTCTATTCCATTCAGAATTGATTTTAAAACTGTTCTTCACTTGAACGAAGCGCTTCTCTCTGAGACCTTGTTTGATGGCGTTATTTACTAACTTTTTGAAGTTTTCTGGTTTGATAGAAAGAACATGCTTATGCTGTGCCTTAATTAATTTTAGAATGGCGGGAAGAGACGATCCCGTACGATCTTTTAAAGTAGCTATTGCATTATGGGCCAAATTGATATACGTCGGCTTTCCGGAACTGTTGCGTTTCCCGTCATTTTGATACAGTTTTTTGATAGAGGGTTCCTCTTTGACTGAAGCTGCAGAATTTTCCTTCTTATTTGATCCATTATACTTTTCTAAGGATGTATGCATTACCAAGTTATTGGTCGTTGGGGTTTCGATGCTCTCCGAAAATATGGTTTCTCCTGTGTTGTCTTCGATTTCATTTTCTTCCTCACTGCTATCATACTTTTCCGCATACATATCCTTTTCTTCTTGGAACACATTATCTTCACCGCCAAACGAAGGTTCGCCAACCACACTTTCAGACTCGGATGTCATATTAAGAGGGTAAAATGTTAGGTCTAATTTATTCCGGCAGGAGAAAAGAACGTAAGACGAGAAATCTAAAAATTAGATGTTTTCTGCAACGATTCAATAGATATTTTTCCAGTGAAGCAAAGGGTTTCTGCAATAGGAATAACAACATTTCACCAAACTGATCATAAAGAAAAAGGTCCTGTCGAAAAGTATAACATTATTCAAAATGAGCTGCTGCTCGATAAAATCAGTCTGTAAGGTGGAGTGCAAAACCTTAGAGGATTGATTCTATCGTAAAGTAGGATCCACAGCTCAACTGGAAATTCGAGAACGCAACACTCCGAAGCTGAGGACACAGCTTTCCATTTTTATCAGGTCTAGTTGCACAATCACCGTAAGAGACATAGTATCTCTTATGGTGACAATAAATGGAAGAAAATTCCCTACCTTGATATCAAAGGAGAGGTTACTTTCAACAACAGGCGAATACTGAAGATGAAAGTTGTGAAGTGCAATGAATATGACGAGTGCTGTGAATCGGACATGGAGTTACATCATCCAAGGAGGAGTATCAATGTTAGTACCCGTTTACGCAGAGTACCTCTAGAGTTGTTAAATGGGTAGTGTGACTAGTAATAAGTGTGGATAAAAAATTCCCTTATACGTAGAGCACCATATTTTTCGCGGCTACCGCAAAGAGCACAGTAACCGTTCACGCCAAAATCGCCAGTGAAAACTGGGTATCGCTAAAAATTAACCATATAAAAATGGGTACGTTCTCTAATTACACAATAAATGGGTCTTTTTCCCAAATGAAAATTTAAAATTGAGTTTTCAGCAAAAACACCCAGTTATAACTGAGTAATCCTAAACTGACAGTTTATAACTAGGTATATTCCATCCAATATTACAACTACAAATTGTGAGGGCAATTCCATTGTTTGTGACATGATAGTGCAACAAATCTCAGCACAAAATCTTGGCTGGCCACTATACAATGTTAATAACAGCAACATTGGTTGCCAACTATAGGTGGCTTGTGATAAATTAGTATTGGATTAACCATAGACTTCATGTAATAAAAATCATGATCTACTGAGTCAACTACATAAACCCTTCTTGATTACATGAGTGTACAAAGGAAGAAGCATGAATATGCTCATGCTCCAACTACATGTCTCTCGGCATTAGCATATAACATCAACATGATCTCCACTACAAAACCAATGTCCTCTGTTAATACTCAAAGCAACAAAAGTTCATCACTATCAGAAAAGTTTAGGTATCCCTAGACCTGTCTTCCTTTGAGTTGAGAGAGAAATATTTTCAGGCTTGTCTCAACTACAGCAAAAACATTATGTGTATTCTGCACACAGGAGACCATTTCATGTTATTGAACCCAATCAAAAATAACTACTACTACAAAAGAGATTTTAGCCTCCTCCTACTGCCCATCAAAATTTAACCACTTCAAAAGCATCACCCTCACCTGAGCCCACTGCATAAAGTAATGATCTGTCAGAACCCCTTCAACCAGGCAAATTGACATCATGCAATAGGAGGTCAATAAGGGTTTCATGAAGCAAGCATCTCTGTTCACTAATGTATCTACTCTTGACCTGGAAACTGCGATTGACAGCGACAATGCGATTCAACTTGCACTTTCTCCTCCTGTCCCCATCCAAGAGGAGCAGGTACCCATTGATAAGGAGCCTAACGAAGTATCGCAAGACCTTAATAATTGATTCTGATCATGTTGACATCGCTATCGATGAAACAGTTGAAACTCTTCCAGCAGAAGTTCAAACTAATGATGGAGGAAATGTCCCAGGTATAGGAGACCAGGTGTTGAATCCAAATAATTAAATTCTCGGTCGATTCGTATCTATGTTGGAAGCAAACCAGTCGATTGTTCTCCAAGTGGCCACATCGCCAACCATGCCATAGTTTGTGAGCAAAAAAGAGTTAGTTCCAACAAGAAATCCCATGGAAAAGTTCTATCGTTGGTTCATGGATAATTACTATGAAGGCATGACAGGATGCTAGAAAAAACATTCCACACATATTATGTTGCAGCAATGGACAGTAGTTTGATGGTGATGAAGATTGGCATCCATTTATTAGCCTGGTCCAGTATGAAAAGAAGGATTCTAGACGCATTGCACGGGTTAGCTCATAAACAATAATCATGATGACTACCTCACACAGAAAAGTTATAAAATGAAGGATCATACCTGCACTACAAGGAATAGTGCACCTGAGGCTAGTGAACACAGTTTATATGACAAACGACCTGTTCTTCAGCTTCTCACTCCTTCTGTTTGTTGGTGTTTCTCACCGAAGACATTATCGACAACCTGAAGGGCAAGTTGAATCACTATGCCGGAGAGAAAATCCAAAAGGCATATCATTTACCTCAGCTTTACCATGATATGTTTTTGGAGTATAGTTTGAAATCTATTCGGCAGAAGTGTATCACATTCATGCAGTCTTACATCACCCTAGGACAAGAAATGTATCCTGAACTTGTACAGTTTCGTGTTTGTGCATATAAGACACTTGCGGACTCAAAAAGCCTTTAAAAAATTCATGGAGAACAGTTGACAGTTGTACTCAGGCTTTGATTTCACAGGGTTTTCTGTACAGAGCGCTGTCAATATTCGTCCTGTAACTTTGATTATGACGAGTTAAAAGTCTTTTTTCTGCCTGATACAACGGAGGATAACTCTGAAATGAACGAAACAACCTCTCATAAAGATAATGGACCGATTTAGACGTCAGTTTGTATGCATTCGGTTGGTGGCAATGACAGCTTTATGACTCGATATCTTTTGTTCGCTCATTTCGTTTGGAAAGGTTT
Organism: Cyclotella kingstonii; assembly: GCA_036939535.1. Taxonomy (NCBI): domain Eukaryota; phylum Bacillariophyta; class Thalassiosirophyceae; order Thalassiosirales; family Thalassiosiraceae; genus Cyclotella; species Cyclotella kingstonii. The sequence continues at coordinate 3,217 of JALLAW010000693.1, read as the reverse complement.
TGACTTCCAAACATAGAACCATGTTGTTACATCTGAGTGGAAGAGAAGAGAGAAACGACTTTATGAAATTTCAAATCATTATGCGGTAATTGAAAACTGTTCAAGTAAGTGAAAAACAGGGGGAGCTTAAATGAAAGGATTAATTAGGTATTAATGTTAAAATTGCAAAACTTTAGTCAATCATTACAAGAATTCCTGCATTTTATATGCCGAAATCAGTATCGTTTGTAACGTAAACTTCGCTAACTTTTGGTGAAACTTCGTCAATTATAATAAAAGAAATCGATTATTTTAACGAAAACATACATTAATTCAACGTAAACTTCGTGAGATTCGTCAAATTTATAGAAATAATTGACGAAAGAGGCCATATGTTACGTCTATTTCACGTAATCTTCGTTAGATTTAAGTATTGTTTTCGTCAAATATAGTATATTGGATGAAACATACCAAACATTTACGTATAAATAACGTAGTTTTTGTGTCTTTGACGAAAATTGTCGTCAAATATACACAATATTTTTGGTATTGCTGTTTGTGTACCGAAACATTGTCCCAAGCTTACAATAGTTTTCGTGAAATCAAGGTAGAATATGGTAAAAAAAATTGTTACTACCATTAAAATTCCCCTAACAGAATGCTGCACATACTTCTTCCCAAAAGGATTCTCACTGCCAACTTTGCCTGAATTTTATTGATGATGAGATGGTGTGTCACCAAACTTGGCAAGCTTAGCAGAGAAGTCATCTGATAATATTATGTTCAACAATCAAAAGATACACTGGGGATCTCTTGGGATAGTACTTCATAGCTCATACGATTCCTTAGACGGTTCATTAGTTTGTAACCATGTCATCCTTGGACACATTATTTACCCCCTTTACCTTGAGGCTGTTGCAGATCTTGCGTAGATTCTAGGACAACATACCAGAGACCTTGATGAAAAGTTTCTCATCTAGTGCTTCAAGGTCTAACCAACTCATGAAAAAATTACCCTCTAAATTAAACGCAGAAGGGACTAGCTAAAGTTCAGTAGTGGGAGGTAGAGGTTTCTTATCTGACATGGTGTTCTGTGGTATAATTTGTAAACTATTATGTGATTATATTTAAATATACATAGCAATATGCATGTTTATTCTAATTGAATTTGACAAAAGGATTGACAAAAGGTTATGTTAATTTGACGAAAGCTTTGTTAACTTTTTTCAGTTTTTACTTATTCTATCTATCTGACCTTGGTGCTACCTATACAAGTAGGATAAGACTCTGACTTAGGCGTAGAGATCCGACTTATACTACATATTTTGGTCGGATCCGACCAGTAAGTGGTGCACTTAGAACGCGGCTAAGGTAATTCCATGTGTGATTCTAGTTTTTACATCCGGTTTTGACTAAATACATCTGTTTCCAAATTTGGGCCCTTCAAATAAAATCCGGAGTAGTGCAATCTAAGATAACCTCATGGATACTCTTATTGCTCAGACAAAAATAATTTTGACCGTAAATTCATGGTTCTCTAGATTGAGTTCATTATTGTTACAACTCCGATTTTTTGTAGTATGACAATTTTTGACTGGCCATAACTCAGTCAATATTGGCCGTAGGAAAATGGTCCTTATACGGAGGTACTTACTTTTTCACAGGCTTTCTAATAAAGGTACACTTAATTCTTAATTCTTTCTAGAAAAAAAGTAGTTAAAGAAGATACCAATTTATTTTTAGTCTTAATTTTTACATACACGCAAGCTATAGAGAAGTTTTGAAGGAATTCAAAATTATGATGCAGTATTATTCGGCATATTGCCAGCTGGTCAACACAAAAAAATTAATTGAATCAGCCGAGTATTGGCTGAGATGTGATTGATAAGAGAAACCTCATTTTTTTGCAATTTGGTATCATTTAGATTTTGCGAAATTTGGGTGAGGCCGTCCAAAATTCACTGGATGCCCGTTGGAAACTACCCTAAAATTTGGCTTCTCAAAAATTAGTCATGCCATAATTTTGAGAGTGATTCTCGTCTTCACCTGATGTCAGAATCTTTTCACCTACCACCATCGCTGCCGGCCATACCTTCGCCGGAAAGCGTCGCCTGAAATCCTAACCACCACCACTCGATTCCTCGTGATCCTTTCTACAACACTGTACCTTTTGATCCGAATTATAGGTTGAGTCACTTTTAACTTCCACTGAAGGCTTCGACGACAGCCAGCCGGCTGTGCCAACACAACACACTGGAACAGCATTCGATGATGTCGCTGACCCTTCTGTAGTTAACGAATAATTTTTAAGTCACCTGATAAGCATCCCCCTGACAGTTTACTCCCAACGACTCTCCAGCGCCGCTACACTTCGGATGAAGTGCGATACCAGATTGTCCATGAGCTACTCCTTCGAGTCAAGTAGGGGAAGCTATCATGGGGGTCCATTAGCTCGGTTGCAAATCTATTCCACGTGAGGGTAGGAGCGGTAAGTGCTGTTGGTCACATGTTCGACGTTCTCTGAATGATGGTTCTGCCATTGATGTCGCATCCAAGAGACACGGTCATTGCGGCCGTAAGAAGGCATCTGTCTCTTTGGTTCATCCTGAAGGTCTATCTCTAAAAAGAGGAAGACTCAACGTGCAGTGGTGAATGTTCTTGGTATCTCAAGGACAGTGGTGATCCGTTTTTTTGCGAGAGGGGGCCATTTGACCTTTTACAAGTGTGCTTAAAAGCGCCCTCACCCCATCTCACAAAACAACTCGCTTGAGTTTCTGCTTCCCCACATAGATCTCCAGACATACCACTTCTGCGACATGAATGACATCGTTCATGTCGACAGGAAGTGGTTTAACTTGACCAGGATCAAGGAGAGATACTATCTCTCCCGTGAAGAAGACTCTTACAGGGAAGTGAAGAACACCTAAACATAAGGAAGGTGATATTTCTGGCTGCCGTTGCCATCCCCAATGGGATCCCCATCGTAAGACTCACTCTGACGGAAGAATCGGCATTTGGCCGTTCATCAAGGATAGAGTCGTCCAACGATCTAGACAAGGAGGGCATCAGAGAGGGGACCAAAACTGGAGTGAAACGATACCTCTATCTTGAGTTCCTCATCAACAAGGTCCTTCCTGCCATCAGGAAGAAATGCCAAGAGCTTCCTCCAGGAAGATCATCCTACAACAGGACTGTTGTCCTGGTGTAGGATGATCTTCCTGGAGGAAGCTCTTGGCAT
>JALLAW010000692.1:0-11698 GCA_036939535.1 Cyclotella kingstonii | reverse complement strand
ATCAATAGACCACCTTTGCCCAAGAGAGAATAACTGCATGAGTAAACGATTATCCACTCTATCATTCAGTCCGTTATTGTAACATTGATGACCTATGATGTTCCAATGGTCGATTTCACCATCGCTTTTGTAAAATATGCGTAGTTTATCATCGCATCTTCTCTGATTTTTCTTTGAAGTTTTTTCACGCCAAATTTTATTCTCCTATGAACCAAACATTCTTTCATTCTTCATTCCCATTCTGTTATGAAATGTTCGACCTTGTTGAACTTTGTGACACCTTCATATGAGATGCTTTCAAACATAATGTTTCCTTCTCATCAACTATTTTCTTTTTTTTCTTAATTGTGTTGCTCATCTCATTTGGAACGTCATTCTGCAACACAGTTACTGATATGTTTCGAAGTAAAAATTCTACTTAAGGTATGTTGTTTTATTGTTTCGGCGATACTGTAGAAGAGAAACTAATTGAGCCTACAATATGACTGAGGTAGAGAGGGGGAGGTATAAGTCATGCTATAGAGGGGGGTATGACTGCAAATGTACTGTGGTTGAGCTGTATTTTTCAAATTTTTCATCGAAGACATGTACATGCATTTTACTCGTTCTGCTACAACAGTGTTATCATTTTCTTCCCTAAATATCTTAACGGACGCCCATGCAGTAGCAGCCCTCACTGCCTCTTCTATTGCCTATCCATTGAATCCAATGGCTAATGCGTCACAGTGCCTACAAATCCAACGATATGATTCATTGCATCTCCATCGAATCCTTCGACTTTAGCCATTGCATCTTGATACATCTTAATTCGCTTCTCCATAGACACTGCTTCTCCATCAAATCTGACCTCAGCCACTGATTCTCAGTTGAGTTCATCGAACTTAGCCTTCCGCATCGAGTTCGAGACTACCATAGAATCGACCTCTGCCATTACCACCTTAACTTCTGCATCGAATCCATCAACCTCAGCTTCTACATTTCCATCAGCTTCTCCATCGAATTTGATAAACTCGCCCAATGCATCTCCATCAGTTTCTTGAGATTAATCATCGACCTCAACCACTAGATTTTCATCAGCTTATCCATTGACCTCAGCCGCTTCATCTCGATCAGCTGCTCTATCGACCTCAGCCGCTTCATCTCGATCAGCTGCTCTATCGACCTCAGCCGCTCCATCTCCACCAACTGCCCCATAGAATCAACCTCAGCCGCTGCATCTCCTAGAGTATCTCGATCTAAATCATCGACCTCAGCTTTTATATTTCCACCAGCTTCTCCATCTAATTAAATAACTTCACCCACTTTATCTCCATCAGTTTCTCAAGATGAATCATGGACCTCAGCCACTGCATTCTCATCAACTCCTTAATCGAGTCTAATGACCTCAGCCACTGTAGCGCCATCAGCTTCTCCCACTGCTCATCTTAATTTTCAAACAGTCATTTTGTAAGTTTAAATATAACATTATTGAATATTAAGTGTATTCCTTGCTAGCATTTCAATCCTCACTTACTGCATCACATGTGACACCTAATATTGAATGACATTCAATAAAAGCACAATATACATCAAAGTTGATGGAGTTATTTTTCACTTTAAGGATGTGGATGGTGATGGAATTTTTCAATTCAATTGTGTTAACTCTCCACGTGAACTTTGACTCTGAAAGAGAGTTGAGGCAATATGTATTTGAAACTTAATGATTTTTTGTTAAGCAAAAGAAAATCACTTCTTCTTAAGTGAAAACAATTGCAATAACGTTATTGGAAGAATATTTTGGTTCAATTTAGCTCATCATTAAATTAGATTATTTATCATTCTAATATATCTTTGATAAATAACTTTCCCTGATATCTAGGAATTTGAAGGACACATCTAGAATTAAAAATATTTTTCACAATTATCAGAATTATTGAATAATTTGAAAATTCGTAGAAGTCCTGACAGTAAACTAATTGAGGCAACTGGATTTTTCCCAGGAATAATGAATATTAATAAAAATTTACGGAACTCATTACTACAATATAATTTAGGTATAAATGATAATTCCCAGAAATTTCATAAAGAATTCCCGGCATTCAAAACAAACAAAAATGCTGAAGTACAGGAGGGGGGGTATGATTACCTACAAGTTAGCTAGTTTGTGGTCCACAGTATGCATAACCCTGACTTACTTACCCCTTTCGTACTCTTCATACTCCATCAGGGCTTATTAAATGAATAACTTTTCTGCATGTATTTTCTATATTCATAGTTGAATAAAATTAACGATGCACCAAGTCATGTTTGACGATTCCCGCTTCTTCAACGGAAAGATGAATCGCAAGCTTTTGCGTTCAACGCGAAAGTGATAAAATCAGAAGGGAGTCAAGAATGATTAACGCATACTATACTCCTACTACAATTGCACAGTCTTGATCTCTATAGATTTAATTCCAAACTATAATACTACCATACTACTACTATATACTATACCATAGTACCATATATAGTACTCTACTATTTAGTAAGTACTCCTACTACTAATGGAGAGAATAGTGCTCCATCGTAACATTAGTACTACTTGAAGTTTTCTTGATAATCAGTCGAGTTTAAGGAGATCATAAACCCACACATCTTACAGCTCGATCAAGCAAAATTCGATTTTACTTCCGTGTTACTATAAGTGTTAACCTTTTTCTCTTCTCCTACTACTATCATGAAGCACTCTAGCCATGAGCCACGTTATCATCCCACCAGAAATCCACCCTATCAAATCAACTATAGGGCAAAGCGGTCTGGCAAGCACATCACCTGCAGCAAACGACGCATTACCTTTAAATTCGGTTTCTCAAATGCCGATGCTATTGCTTCAGGTCGTTTAGAGGCTGAATGCCGCGGTGAAGAACACGAGGTGGTCCTTATCTGGTCCCATGTGACAGGCAAGCGTCAGATCTTTATGGATGGCAGGGAAATCCACATGTCTAAGGCTGCCATGGGCAATACCAAGTTCACTCACACTTGGGGAATTGCTGGTAATCATGTGATGAAGATCGTTGCAAATGCCGCACCGCCAATGGGAGAACAAGCTAAGATGAACCCTGACGTGAGGCAATTCGATCTGCTTCTTGATGGAATGAGTTATTTCGATTTCAGTCATATTTATCAGTTGGGATATAAATCCGAGAAAGAAGACCAGTTGGCAACATTACGTTCAACCTCTTTAATGATTCCCTCTACGACTAGAGTTCAATATGAGGATGATAAAAGGAATGATTCTGAGGAGGAAAACATAATTGATCACTATTCTTCGGGACTCTCCATTGATCTTCTTGACAACTCATTCTCTTCAGGTGATGTCTTTTCTAGCAAACTTACTGCTCCATCCATTTCTGATATTAGTCAATACAGTCGAATGCCATCACTTGTACCATCTTACTCCTCTAGTTATGATGAGTTTTCGCCAGTTAACTCCTCTACTGGTGTCGAACCTAAGTCGTTCGACGTTATTTCCAATGAGATTCTCACCACATTCTCTAAATCACAAAGCAATTTTGTGAATCCTTCTAAATCGACCTTGGAAGGCACTGCATTTAACTCCACTTATCAGGACCCTCCTCAATTCAGCCTAGCATTAGTGCCAACAAATGATTCTTCAGCCTTTCCAAATGTCGCGGATGTAGGCTATTCCCAAAGATCTGCGGTATCTATGTATAACTATGCGAAGGAAGAGGAAGGTCCCGTCGATGACATCACCAAGTCAATGGCAAACTTGGTAAATTTAGATGATCTAAGTAAGCCATCACAACATCTCTCTAAGTCGTCCACAAGCTCAATGCAAGCACAGAAGACTATCAATTCACACTCATTGCAATGGGCTATAGCAGGAAGGGCACCAACTCTATCTGAAATTCAAAACTCAATGAAAGATGTCAGCAGTACCCAGTCATCAGAAAGGGTGATGAGAAATCTCCAGCAAAATCAATTTGCAGCACCTAACTCATTGAATATTAATCAACCATCACAGCATTTTGGATTTAACAAAATCAGTCCATCTGTGTACTCTGGAGCCTACTAAGCCAAATTCTGTATAGTGGTGGGGTAAATTTATCTGCATTCATTCAAATTAAATTGGTTTTGTGGATTTGTGGTAACAAGCACTGCATTATGAGCCAAACTGTTCTTAATTGTGATATCCAGTTTGTATCAGCAATATTTTTCAAGTAAAATGTAATAATGTTATTTTTTCTCGTAAAAATGACTATGGAATGTGTAGTTACCTAGTTTATTAGTGTGCTGATTGTCTGGACACTGGAGACACTCTGACTGCTAATCACATCACTGTCACGACTTCATTGGCAAATATTTGATTGTATAGTAACTTTTAAGAATTCTTAAATCAATTATTAACAGTTATCCCGTCCCACGACAAATAAAACAGTAAGGCTTCACAAAATATAAGAGTGAGCAGTGTCATCCATCAGCTGGTAATCAAAGGAGATATCATCAGAAAAGTCCTTCTTATCGAACCTGAATGTTGCTCCTTCTTGAACGCCAACTTCCTTTGAAGAAATTCTTTTGAAGAGAGGAACTAATTTCTGAATTGCAGAAGACTTACAATATTCAGCCTCCAGCTTTATTCCACTCAATGATGCTTGTTTCTGAAGCTCAGGTTTGCGCATTTTCATGTCTGAGCAGTTGTTTTTGCTATGCAAGGCAACAGATGGTAGATTTGGTTCGGAAGGATGGATGAAATCATCCTGCACCATATAATCATCAGAAACAACACTTGATGATCTACTGGACCCTGAAAAAGAATGCAGCTTTAGTTTTTGGAAAACATTACTAAGATGAGATGCAGTGCCATTCTTATTTAACATCATAGAATCAGTGGAATGGATATGTGATGAATACTCAAAGCAGCTAACTAAGCTGGAAGTATCTCTTGATTTCGAGTTGAAATTGTTTGTAGAATGGCATAGTCCTAATGGTTGATCCTTTGATGTAGGAGAATTGTTATCTATATAAGATGATGATGTTTTTGGTGAGAAACTTGATGTCTCATCTTCATATTCTTCTTCATCATCACGTTGTTCTTCCATACAACCAATTCCATCATAATAATCTCCATCATGCGAATCATTGCTGAAGGTTTTCATTGCATGATTGTTTCTTTGATAGAGTTTTTGGAAGTCAAAGTAACTTCTCCCATCCAAGAGCAAATCAAACTGCCTAAAATCAGAGTTTGCATTTACCGGCTTGACATTTGCCTCAAGTTTCAATACATGTTCATCCAAAGTCCATGAAAAGTGAAATTTCGTACATCCACTGTATCCAGTTGCCTGGGACACATGTATCTCTTTTCCATCCATAAAGACCTGACGCTTTCCAGAGAGATGGGACCATATTAACACCACTTCATGCTCTTCCCCGCGGCAGTCAATGTCAGTTTTACCGGCAGTTATGGCCGCAGAAGGGATAAATCCAAACTGAAATGTAATCCTCCGCTTGGTAACCGTGATGTTTTTACCGAATCGTTTTGCAAAGTAGTTCACTTGGTAAGGAAGATTACTCATGCTCATGGTGAGAGAGCTATTCGACAATCGCTCTAGAGCTAGTTGTAATGAACGTGTTGAACGTTTTTGATGTTTGTTGTCGTCACTTTAAGTATTTGTAGATTGAACGATAATAGGCATAAGAAGTAAAGCTTCTTCATTTATTGCATTCAGCGATAAACATACGAATGTATGTACAGATCTCTTCTGCCTAAAATACAAGTAGTAGGTAGTAGTAGTATTACGCTACGACATATATTTTCTGATCGAATCCGTTATTCAACAAAAATTAAATGACATCTCAAATTTTTGTCCGAAAATTCACTCCAATCGAATGATTCCAAAACACATTTCCAAGGCGATCAATATAGTACTCTACTACTATATACCTCAGTAAAAATAGCACAGTACTACGAGTACAGTGTTGCTGTGTCAGCTGCTCCGTAGCTTCCACGTGGATGAAGAAAAGATTTTCACATCAGTTTCCTCATTTTTTTGACAATCCATCCATAACCATGATCGTCTACGCCACTCCCATTTTCCTCGTTGCCGTCTCCATCCTTGGATCACCAGCTGCTGCTCAAGATATCTATATTCATGGATCTGGAACTACGAATCCCTCCAAATGTTTTTGGCACATTATGGACACACTCATGCAACAGATTAAGGTGCCAACTCGTCTAACCTACCGTGCCGTCGGTTCTGGAACAGGCATTGCTGAATTCTTGGGAAAAGACATCCCTCAAGATTCTGGAAATAACACCTTCATTGCCTATAATGATTTTGGTGCGGGTGACATTCCAATCGACGCAGAAACTCGTCAAACGTGGTTTGATGAGGGAATCGAATTCGTTCAACTACCCTTCGTGCTCAGCGCAGTGTCCTTCTTCCATTCTATTCCTGGAGTTCCCAGCGGACAAGAGGGACTCAACATGACAGCATGCTTGCTAGCACGCGTATTTGATGGAGATATCACTACTTGGGATCACGATGATATCAAGGAGATTAACCCCAAGTTGAATGTGCCAAAAGATTTCCCAATTTATGTTGGTCGTCGTGTGTTGGGTTCGAGCTCCACATACTCCATCACCCACTATTTATATGAACAGTGTCCTCGTAATCTTGTTAATCTCAAAGGCTGGCCAGAAGATAAGGTGGGCTCTGAGATTGAATGGAATAACTCGACACATGAATGCGATGGCTCTTCTGCAATGACGAAATGTCTCCTTGAAAATGAAGGAGCTATTGGATACATTGATTCTGCACATGGTCACGAAGAAGAGTTGAATGAGATTAAACTTAGTAATGGTGACGGAATTTTTCTGACTGCAAAAGACGCTGGTGTACAAGGAATTTTGGATGCTACTGCAGATTTGTCTTCCGCTCCAGATTCTGCTGATGGTGATTTTTCAAGCATGTCATTTTTTAACAAGGTGAGATACTTATTTTTTCGAAACAAGTGGCTGATGCATTTTTGCTGTTCTATCTGCTTATTCTATCATGTGTCTTTTGATGCACAGCCAGGATCCAACACGTGGCCCATGACCCTTGTCACCTATGTGTATGTCCGCAAGAACCTAACTGACTTCATCGACTCCACCCCTCGTCGTACGCTTCTCAAGGCCTTTGTCTCAACTCTGTTTGATGAAAATTACATCGGCATATGTGATCGTTATGGACTCATTCCAGTTCCTTCTGCTCTCAAAAATTTATCCATCAGTGGTATTGAAATGATTGATGTAGATGATAGTGGTGATGCAAACGAGTGGCTGTTTGAATCTGATACCATTGCTGGACTAGGCCAGGGTGATTTTGTCATCTCTTCAAAACGTCAGACATTTACATTGTATGAGGCTGATCGCTTGTCAGATGACGTTTCCGCATTGCAGGAAAGTGTGCGTGTCCTTCAACTTGAATTAGCTTCCATGAGATCTACTCTTGCAGAAACTAGTGGTGGGGTGATCCATGCAAAGGCAATTCTTAGTCTGGCTGCTACATTTGCAGTCTTTCTCTTTATGCTCTAATAAACTGTGAAGCGTTTTAGAGTGCTATAAGAGTGGATGGCAACACCTTGTGTGAAAACTCAAAAAGCCATCTATAAAATTGCACTTGAATACATAATTGAGTTGAGAAAAGGCTGAAATAGTCATCAATGAGACTCACCTACTTCAGTCCTAATGAGTGGACTTTCTTGCTTCTAATGTATGATGCCATACACAAAATCAAGCACTGATTTTGAAGAAGTAGGAGTTGAGATGTGGAAGATACAAACCTGATCTACATGAATCAGATGTGATCCTAAAGAAGTGAATGAATGCCTTTTACGAGCGGAAAAAGTTCCTGATATTACAGGTTGCTCCAACTAGTACATTCATCCTCTCCAGTAATGCTTTATTTTTTTGTGACTACAACAATGCAACAATGTCACAAATATTTATAATTTTGCTATAATGAGTCAGTTACCAACAGTATACCTTTATTTCCAACACTGATAAATGTACCTTTCTCTTTAGAGAGCCTTAAGTAAAGTAGTACATGGCATGCATTTTCCTATAATAATCTTGGGCAGGCATAATGTTTCTGGTAGAATATTATTTTAATTTAATTTAATTTAATCTAATTTAATTTAATTTCATTTCATTAACTCAATAAATTACCACTATAATCTAACTGAACATTGTTCTTTTGTTGTTGCCATCATAAAAGCACAGTAATGAAGCCAAAATGCGTTAGCCAGCAGGGCCCTTCAGTTTTTCACTGGGATAGTAAGAGGTAGTTTTGTTAACAACTGTAATTTTGTACAGCAGTTGACATTATAATTACTCCTCAAATGAGTAACCTACTTTTGGCTGTATCTGTCCATCATAATCAAGAATGAATTTTTGTCTTTTTCTGCCAGGAACATGTTCTGAGCAGAAAATATTATTATCTGACAAATCCTTGTTGTTTTGTAGACTATTTTTTTAGATAAGTTTTCTCCTCCTGCATGAAAACAGTGGTTAGAAATTACTTCTACTGAGTTTTTATGTATCAGGTAATTTTGTTAGTCTGAGTGTAGTTTTTGGTGACAGAATAGCAGCATGGGGTTCCAACTTTAGTGTGACTATTTTGTCATGCATAAATTAGGATATGTGAGTGTAATCTAGTAAAATTTCAGTTTGAAGAAGATGAAGATTTCTTGTAGTAGGCCAAATAATTGGTGGTTTGGATGATTGTTTTCGAGTTCTGGTATATGTTTGTGGCCACCATTGTTATGTTAACTGACATTTGGCCCTGCTGTTGGAGGGACTTGCATAAGTTTTTCTTTTACGGTCTGTAAATATTTCTGTAGAAAAAAGATATTGCATTCTTTAATTTCCAGTAGAGGTCTATCGTCTTCCTTGAAATTTTTTAGTGGACAGCTTTGATTCATGATTGGTATCAAGTGCCAAATTCCTGAACCTGTGAAGAATCCTACCCTTCTGCCTGTGCATTTAATCAGAATTTATCCTACTTGATGACCACTGAACTTTGTTAGTTCAACCTATTGGTTCACTACTCATCTGACTCCATTGTTTAAATAACTTGATTTTAAGATTTCCTTCATTTCTTTTTTGCATCTTTGATTTTTGTATTTAACATTGCAATGCGACCCTTGGAATGGATTACCTTCTCAGATAAGATGCCTTTTGTGTGGTGGGATCCCTTTTTGCTGTCATCCATTGTCTGTTCTTTAAGATAACTTACTTCACTTCCTTCCGCCAGGAGCAGGATGATCTCATGACTTATTTTTTGGTCTGGAGAGATGGTATAGCTGGTGTGTTGATCAGTGATCATTGTTACTTGTGCTGCTATAAACACTGCTATGCAAAGTTGGAGTAATTTGTTGTCCAATCTTCTAGTTATGTGACGAACTCGTTTGTATTCCACTTAGATAGTCCCTTCTTTCTCCCAAGTTCACAATAATTTATTAGATTAGAGGCGATCTCAACCATAAGTTCTTCTCTGAACTTTCTGTTGTTGTGGTAACTGTCAATTTCCCTTTTGTAACAAAATGGCTCCCAAGGAAGTGTCGTTTCCTTCAACCTTCATTACATTGAATGATTTTTTGTCATAGAAGAAATGATTTTTTGAGTTATCCTCTGTACCCTGTGTAGAAATACCTTCTTTGGTTCTGTACTTTCTTCCAGTAAACTCATGGTCACATTTTTATAATGATTGAGAAAACTATCTCACATGTACTGCTCAAAAGTTTAGCCTCTTTTAGTGCAGAGAAGGGCCTAATTATTTCGTGGTTCTCGAATATTATGAGGTCAAGTTGGAAAATGAAAGTTGCGAGGGAAAAAGTCATTAATATTGTCCATTGCATGGTAGCTTGATCAGTTGGGAGGCTAGTTCTAGAGCTGATGAGGTTTATTTCCATTCTAAATCGAAGACTGCTTTGCACAACTTGTAATTTTCCTTTGCATCTTTTTGTGTGAATTCTTTGGTTATTTTATTGCTCCATCCCATTTATTGCCCATTCTTTCATTGGCCCTATGAAGAAAATGAATACAAGCAGTGAAATCTCTTTCTTACGCACAATACTAAAGGTTTTGTTAATTTTAGTAACTTTTGGAATTCGGTTAATTGATGATTGGTTCATCGTCACTTGATTGTGGAGTGGTTGTTATGCTGTTCTCTTTCACTAACTTCAGATCGATCCCCGCAGTCAATTTTGTAACATCATCCTATGCAAGGTTTATCACTTCATTTTTACCTGCGAGCGATTCTTCTACATTTTGAGGGGATTGTGGTATACCTGTGCTTGTCACAATAGTTTCAACTATAACAGTGTTTTGTTTGGAAGTCTCATTGTTAGGAAAATAAATGTTGTCATGTAACTTATTAATCATCAGGGTAAATCAGAAACGCAACAAGTAATTTAACAAGTTTAGCCACGCATATTTACAGTTTATTAATTGTTTATTCTTAATAAATTACCGCTATATTTTAATTTGTGGCAGACACAAGTCTTTTCAGTTACTGTCTTAAACACAGCAAGGATGCACAGGGCGTCAAACAAACAATAATTGGAAACCAGTGCTTAAGCTAAGATGCTGGTATAAAAAAGGAAAAAATGTTATCATCATAAAACTCAGTTAATATTCCTATAGTATATCAGACCTAGCCCTAACATGACATATTACTTAATTTAAAACATTTTTTCAGATTTTCAATCATTCATTTTCCCTCAGCAGTCTGACAGCCTAAGTAACTGTCTTGTACCCCCCCCCCCAATGGGACTGTATCTGAGTAATAGTGCAGGTTGCTACTCATAACGTCCCAAATATGTAATCTTGTATTCTACTATTTGTAGATTCTTTACATAGTCATGGATGCAATAACTAAGAATTAGGATCTCTTATTTTTTTATCATGTCATCACAGTGCTCATACTTTTGCAAGTGTAGAAGATCAAAGGTGTCCAGGGCAAGAAAGATCAAGAGAGGTCTATCATTTACAGCGAAATGGTAAACCTTGTTGTCGAATTCAGAGTGGAGTTGATTAATGTTTTATTGACTAGTTGAACAATTGTTAAATTTGAGTGCGCCTCCTTTTGTGTTGTTAAGATTGCGATACACATCCCTGAGTCGGTGAAAAATGCCAAAGTAAAAAAGAGTCTCTTGTTGAAGGAGTGGTCTGGAGTTGATTCCTTGTGTAGAAACTCTAGATGCAGTCTTCTACCATCCGAGAACCCATAGATGTTAGACCTCGCTACCTCAAAAAAACTTTTCCATGATTGGGATTAGTAGAAACCAAAGTTAACTGTTCATTTAATCAGTACAATCTTACATACGTGAAACATACCAGGATTATGTAGAAGCTGACAAAGACGACAAGAGACAAACCAAGGCGGATAAGACACAGGAATGAGAAAAACAAGTACAACACAGGCTGTCCTTTGCTGTGGCAATAAGAGTAACTGACAAGGAGAACAGAAACAGAAGACAAAGAGTTCCCAGCAAACTAAACACTGGTTCACTCACGTAGAATGTAGTACAAGGTTACGTAGGAATTCATTATTTAATTACTTATTAAGTTACCACATTATCTATCTTAACACTAGCAGAACAATATCTATTCAATTGCCGCATATACAGCAACCCCGCTGGAGCAGGCCATGCACGAAGCATCTTCAGCAAC
>JALLAW010000691.1:0-11705 GCA_036939535.1 Cyclotella kingstonii | reverse complement strand
TGAGAATGACAGTTCTTTTAGGCTTGTCCATGTCTAACCATTTCTCGTCCACTTGGACAAGGGTAGAGAAATCATTGAAGCTCAAAGAGAATAAGTTAAGGTGAGTCACACAATGTTGCACCCTGCTATTTTTATGAGACTCAGTCAAAGCACTCTTCAGCAAACTATAATACCATCTAATTTTTTCTCCCTTGATTCATGGCAAAAAAGTACAAGAGACATACAGGGCGCAGGCAATAGCAAGCTCTGAGAGCCCCTCCTCGTAATGCATTTCCTTCAATAAATCATGATCAATACTTTTTTCTTCCTCCCAAAACGTTGCTTTTTTCTGGAGCAGACATTCATGGCATTGTTGCTCTCATCACATTCAAGGGCACGTTTCCAAATGCGAGTGACAGTGCGAACAGGGCAGTTCAAGTCCTTTCTCACCTTTACCATCGCCCCCCCCCCTTGGCAGTGACTCACCATCAAAAAGCATTAAGAGGTGATGCAGGATGTGGTTGCCGTTGTCGTTGGTTAAGACTACGTATTTCTTTTTTTCAACGGCTGCTGGCATTGCAACGATGGGATTAATGGTGGTGGTGTTCGGAACGGTTGGTGGTGGAGGGTGAATATTTGGGGAGGGTGGAGGAAGAGAGGGAGCGACAGTAAAGGGATGGACGTGAGGAACAGATATCATTTTTTTTGTGTCACATAAATACAATACGTTATGTATGAATTTTTGGATGTGCTTGAAATTTTGGGGGAAGTAATTCTGGCGCGCCCAAAATTTCGATGAAATCTCAACGAGCCATTATTGACAATTCTGCAGAATTGACAGCCAAAAATGGCGAATTAAAATAGGCAATATTTGATGAATTGTATCTCTTCCAATATCAGTCCATTTGTAATAGTTTCAGCTGTTTAGAACATTAAACAGAATTTCTGTTCTGTACGTAGAATTTATTTTCGAAAAAAATTACTCGAACTAGGGATTTTTGCAACGATTTTTGGGCATAACTCAATCAGAACTCGTCCAATAACCATGAATCTTATACTGTTAGATTCGTCTTATCGAGAGGAATCTATCATCATAAGATCTATTGGTCTATTATTCATATTCAATTTGTTAGGAAAGATCGCAAATCTTCGGTTATTTATTAAAAGCAAGACTAGTATATAGTAAGGTCATACTATACACTATATTTTTTTATTTGCAGGTTTTTTCTTAGATCCGAATCTTAGTACTACCTCTGTCTCATTTTATAAGGCATCTTCATAGTGCAAGTCAGTACTGACCTCTCATGTCAGGTCAGACCTTGGCGCAAAAAATGTAATCCAACCTGTTTTAAGTGCTGCGCCAAAAAAGTAAATGTCAGATGGGGTAAACTATACTGTAGTATAAATCAACTCATAAAAACCTAACAAATTAACTAGGCTAGCATCATGACATATGATCCTCTTCTATTGACCACAGGTCATCCCGTCTTTGATGAGATTATATTTAATGATGACAATGAGATTGAGAGAAAATAGAAGCGCACAAGAATTGCAATCATTGGATGTTCTATTCCTCTATATGATCCAAATATTCACTTGGCTGATCAAACATGGAATAGTCATCTTGAATAAGCATTGAAATTATGTCCAAGATACTTTACAAGGTACTATTGGATGCCTTTTCATAGCTTTATAAAATTAACTTCTCTAATCAAGCTAAAACTTAAAAATGTAATTCATTGTGGCAACACGATATTTCCTATTCTTCCTGAGGTTATGCTTCACTGCCTGCTTTTTTGGCTTGCTGGAGGATCATATTTGGATAAACATACCCGAGTTGGCATTAGTGATTCCACTTTTTATTTGCGCGTACAAGTGCATGGCATTAGTGATTCCAATTTTATTTGCATGTACAAGTGCATGGATGCAATACTCCAAACCGAGGATCTATCTTTTCATTTCCTTCTGGAAATTGAATTGAATTAGCTGCTAGTGACTTTGAAAGTATCAGCTCACATGGAGCCATCCAAGGCTGTGTGGCTTTTACGGATGGGTTTTTACTTCCAATTAAAGTTCCATCCTTCAAAAAATGGTAACGTTAAGGCGTATATCTCTGGTCATTACCAAGCATTTGGTATCAATGTCCAAGCAGCTGTGACTACCAAAGGAGATTTATTATGCTGCACTTGCAGCCCCAAGATATTGTTCAAGATATTTGTGTCATTCGAAAGATGTCGCCGTCCAAATATATTCATACCACCTAGTAAACTTGCAATTGGAGATAATGTTTATGTCGGTTGAGAGCAAGTTCTTATTCGATTTTCTGGTCCTGAGAGGAATATCCAAAGTAATAATGCATATAATTTCAACATATCACAACTCCGAATTCGAATCGAAATGACATTTGGAATGATGGTAAATACATAGCAAATTCTAAAATGTCTGTTTTAATATAATTGAAGAATGTTTGATATGTTTTTATGTGCATTGCTTGGCTACATAATTACTGCATAAATGAAGGAGTTGTTTTGTTTTCTGTTAAAGAAACTTCTACTCCCTTTATCAGCAACATTCCCTCCAATGGTACAATTACAAATTATTAGGGAAATTCCATTGTTCTTGATATGTTTTTACAACAAATCTCAGCACAAAATCTTGGCTGCCCAGTATTCAGTGTTAATAACAGTAATATTTGTCGCCAACTATAGGTGGCGTGTGTTTCAATATTATTAGTTCCAACATAGATAAAACATAACAAATCACAAAATATGCCAAAGTTTACGTCAGTATACTAAAATGTTACGTCAATAATATGCATACTTATGTGAAAATACCTCCGTCAATCGAAGTTTGTCAAAGTTTGACGTAGATCACCACAGTTTTTACCATAGGTTTCGTCAAATTGACGAAAATTACTGTATGTTTCGTCAATACAGCGTAATGGTTGTTAATTTTTATGATATTTTTGTCAAAGATTTTGGGGTAGTGTTTTGAATTAAGTATACCAAATGTTTGTCAATTCGACGACAACATTGGTAAATTATGTTATTGTTTACAGGAAAAAAATTCGCTACACATTTCATTTTCATGAAAACTTAATGAAACTTAACATTAAATTGACTTAATGTACGGTAGGCTCGGCAAAATATTGCAATGAGTGACAAATAAATGAAGTCATACCGTAGTTTTTGTGTAATACGCATATGCTCTGACTATAATTTTCGCTTCATTCACTCACAACATTGACATTATCTCCATCGCAAAGCCAATGTCCTCTGTTTTTCTCGAAGTAACAAAACTTCATCGCTTCCAGAAAACTTAGGTATCTCCAGAACCGTCCTTTTTTCGAGTTGAGAGATCAATATGACCAGGCGCGTTTCAACTATGGCCAATTAATAATGTGCATTCTATACACAGGGGGCCACTTTGATTTGTTGAACCCAATCCATAATAACTCCTACAAATGGATTTTCATTCTCGTCCTAGTGTCCATCTCAATTTAATGACACCAGATTCTTCACCCGCACCAGAGCTCACTAAACAATGTAAGAATAAGCCTGAACGACTTCTATCAAGACAAATTGACATCGTGAAAGAGGAGAGAGTAAGAGATGCGACAAATGAATCATCTCTTTTTATTATTGCATCAAATCATGAAGTGGAAACTGAGAATGTAAGTGAAAATTCGAATAAACTTGAATTTTCTCCTCCTGTTTTCATCCAGACGAAAAGGCAGCCAGTCATGAGGAGTGTAACGAAGAATTGCAAGATCTGCTATCTCCTTCTCCTCCTGTTGACATCGCTATAGAATAAACAGTAGAACTTCTCCAACAGAAGACCAAACTACTATCACGAAAATAAATTTAGTTAAAGAAGTCCAAGTGCCAAATCAAAGTACTATTTTTGGTCAATTTGCCTCTGTGTCAGAGGCAAACCAGGCAATTGTTCCCCAGGTTCCCCAAACGCCGTCACAGCCATTATTTGTGAGAAAAAAGTGTTTGTTCGACGAAACAATTCCATGGCTAAGTTCAATTTCTGGTTCATTGGTAATCACTATGAAGACATGAAAGGATGCTCCAAAAAATCTTCCATCGCACATTTCGTTGCAGCAATGGACAGGTGCAAGGCAGTGATAAATGGTATCCAATTTACTGATGTGGTCCGAAGGATTCTGAACGCATTGCACCGGTTGTCTCAGAGTCGATTATCACAATGACTACATCACAATGAGAAGTTATGAGTTGAAGAACCATATGTGTACGACAATCAATAGTGTTGGTACCAATGATAGCTCTGACTCGATATCATTTGTTTGCTCTTTTCGTTTGGAAATGCACCTGAGTGCAAGAAAGGTGAGAAGCGACAATTTGAAGTTGGAAATCATGACGTGGTCATTGAAAAGCGTTCAAATAAGTGAAAAGCAGGGAGAAGCTAAGTGACAGGAACGCATAGGTGTTTATGTTAAAATAGTAAAAGTCTAGTCGATCATTATACGAACTCCTACATTACA
The DNA here is from genome assembly GCA_036939535.1 of Cyclotella kingstonii. Taxonomy (NCBI): domain Eukaryota; phylum Bacillariophyta; class Thalassiosirophyceae; order Thalassiosirales; family Thalassiosiraceae; genus Cyclotella; species Cyclotella kingstonii. The sequence continues at coordinate 7,216 of JALLAW010000691.1, read as the reverse complement.
TTTGCCAAAGTCAGTATGGTTTGTAACGCTAAGTTCCTTATGTTTTCGTCTCTTTCAAAGCTCATTAAAGTGAAGATCCAGGATCTCACTGAGGTAGTTCCGTTCCGGAACATCCCGAAGAATTGGACTGAGCTACCTTTTCCAGAAGTGATGAAACTACTAGAGACAGATGATCAGACAATCACCTTGTTGTACTCTGAAAACATTGGAGCAAATAACCCGGAGAGTATACCAGAGATACCACCACCTACAACTATCCAAGTGCGGACTTCGACATCACCGATCTTAGCAGTAACTGCGCCCCCACGCGCACCTGAGATCCAAAAAATCAACACATTACAGACCACGTCTATATCCACCATAACACTACCATCTCCAACCATGGCTTGGGAGTCCGGGAATGCTGTATCTGACTCTAAGCAAACCTTGTCTCAATTCGGTGGTAAAGATTTCATGAAACCCGGAAACTTAGGATATGAAGCAGACGAGAATTACGGGATGAACTTCGAGATGATCTTTGATGACTCGCCGCCAGAAATCGAAACTGAGAGGGATACAGCGGACTATGATGATGACACAATGGGCCAGTCGAATGACATTCCCAAAAGCCCGACCACTACAAAGAAAAGTGTCTCACATAAAAGACTGATTCCGGACCACACAGCTCATGCAATCACCATCGCACTCAACTTTGAAGTCCGATCAGTTCATGCTGTTTCATTTCAGCAGACTTCTGCCTTCCACATTATGGTCTACAGATGAACGTTCTCACGTGTTGCTGACGGCGCGAGAAGAAACTACAACCACGGCGTCAGAAACGTTCACTGTCTCAAACCTGAGGTCGGGCAACACTAATATATCTGTTCGCCGTAATTCACCAATCACCGCGATGAAAGGCCCCATCGCCTATCCAACCAATGACCGCCCTGCAATCAAAAAGGGGGTTTATCCTAGACATAAAATAGTGATGGACTTCTACCATCTCAGATTTGTGAAGAAAGATAGATAAACAGATGGAGTTTGAGACAAGATTTAAAATTCTTTTTCTTTGCGCAAGTTCCGACATTGAAAATGAAAGTGATGAATGATCCAAGAGCCCCATGGAGGAGGACGAACTTCGTAAGATTGTCAAAGACCTCGAAGAGATCAGGAGACAACAATACATTGAATGGCTGTTATATATTTTTGAGTTTGGCGACCTGAATTTGGAAATACAGGAAGTTGAGGAAAGGAGGAGAAAGAAGAAAAAGAAAAAGGCTAAATATTATCGTAAAAAACCATGATATTTCCATTTCCATCTCCGGATAGACTTAGTGACAGTACAGACATTTGGTAGAAGGAAAAAAAATAATAGATAATTGAAAATAGAAGTAGGTTCAATAACAAAATGGATAACATTTTGGTTTCCAGCTTAGCTGAAGAGTTTCGGTCAACGAAAATTCCTACCTGTGTGCTAGGATGTTGTCACAAGCAGTATCTAAAAAGACGACTGTCTATCACATTTAAGAGTAGTTTAAGTGAGAATTTATTATGTTATTATTATTATTATTATTATTATTATTATTCCTTATGTTTTCATCAAACTATGTCAATAATCACGAAAATGATGTATGATAATAGCGAAACCTTTGGTTAAATTAACCAAAACTTTGGGAGTTTTCGTCAAAAAATAAAACATAAATGACGAATGTTACCAAAGGTTACGTCAATTTAATAAAAGGTATGTGAAATGTTATTATCCTCTTCATCGATTTGTTATGATTTTCATTTATTTACGTTAATATGACATAACTTACATTTATTTGATGGAAACTTGCGTCAAATATGAACAATATATTCGGCATCTTAATACTCTGCCGAATAGTTGAGGTAAAATTACCGTAGCTATCGAAGTAAACTATGGTGATTTCTAAAGTTATTTCTGTCACATTCAGTAATTCATCTGAAATTTCACGAAATCTACCATAGGTTACGTTGAAATGACGTAAACTTTCGTCAATGAAACACTATTTGTCATTACTTTGTAAAAAAATCGATGAAACATAGCGAAACCTTTCGTCAAATTAACCTCATGTTCGGTAACTATATCTGTTACTTTCGTCACTTATATGCCGTCTATGCACAGAATAGCAATGTCTCCATCAAATCAAGTCTAGCTTCTCTGCTAGGGTCTTCTTCTTCCGAATCAAGGCAGTAACATTGGCCTGCATTTCTTCCCGAACAGCTTCATCGGTCTCATCCTTTAACTCTTGACGATTTTTTTATGTTCTCTCGAACCATCTCCTCAGCCGGAAAAATATTTGTTTCTCCATGCGTTCATCAGCCTTCATTTGACGCTCAGCAGTAAGCTCTAATAGCTTCATCTTCCTCTCGGTCAGAATACCATCACGAGAGAAGGAACCAGACTCTCCCGAATTGCAATAGCTATTGCTGCAGATGAATCAGATTAATGTTCCATCATTTCCTTACACTCCATGGTGTACTAGGAGCGGGAGAATACGACATTCTTTTGGAAGTGCTGTCGTTTTCAAGAAAGCTTCTTTAAGCAAATCAGTTTCGATCATTCCAGTCAATTCTCTAATGCTTCCGGATGTAATACACATCCATTTTTCCATTAAAAAACTTTCGAAGTCAGACGAGTGAGTACCTGATAGTGTGAAGCAATCACATATGCCTTGTACTTAGTGTTCAATGCTTTCAACATTACTCCAAAGATGAGGTATAATTACCTTCAAATGGACATCCAATGATGGAATTATTTCATCATCTTGGAATATGAGGATGTCTCGTGATTCATTCAGTGCACAGAATGCAGTACATAGATCCTCTCAAAATGGTTGCTCATTGTCAACTTTGCCTGAATCCAATAGATATCAAGATGGTGTTTCACTAAGTTGGGCTAGTTTGGCCGAGAACTCATCAGAAAAAATTATGTTCAACAGTCGGAAGATGCACTAAGGCTCCTTCCTAGCTCAAGATATTCCTAGGAGAGTACTTCATGGCTCATACAATTATTTAGACAATAAATTAATTGTGTTACCATGGCGTCCTTGGATACATTCTCGTCATCCTTGACCTTGAGGCTGCTGCAGATCCTGCGTAGATCCTTTCATAACAAATCAGAGGCATCATAAGCCTTGATGAAAAAAATATCTAGGACTTCAAGGTCAGATCAACTGACATTATAGAATGCATCTTCATTAGCCTCTGGATTAAAAGAAGAAAGAAGTAGCTCTAGTTCAGTGGTGGCAGGTAGAGGTTGCACTTCCAGCATGGTGTTCAGTGACAAACTTTGTAAACTACGATGTGATTATACTTGAATTAAAATTAAATTGTAAAATTACCACTACTAAAATGAATTGTAGCAGACATTGGTCTTTCCACTTGCCGTAATAAACCACAGCAAGGATGTAGCTAGGCGTCGGTCATTTAATCAGATCATTGTAGATCCTTCAACTCTTGGCAGGAAAAATAATGAGAAGAACCCATAACAACATATAATAATATTTAAGATATCTCCCCTAGTCTTACTTTGTCCTCCTTTTCACTGTCTCTACCCTTCATGACCACTAGCATAAATCTACTCCTAGCAGTCACTACGCTGTTGGTTAGAGATGCAGTTGTAGTGGATGAGGCGAGAAGTTGTTGGAGTCTTTGTTGGTGATACATTTAAAGATGCAGTTGGTTATATATGAGACTCTTTGTTAGCGACGCAGTGGTTCTGTTGAACTCTTTGTTGGAGATGCAGTCAGAGAAGCCGTTGGACTTTTGGGGAAGCTGTGAGTGAGGTTGTAGGACTCTATTTCGGAGATGTAGTAGTTGAGGTGATGTGACAAGTCATTGAACTGTTTGTTGCAACGCAGTTGGAGAAGCAGTGGGGCTCTTTATTGGATGCAGTGGCAATGCTGTTGGACTCTTAGTTGGCAACGCAGTTGGAGATAAAGTGGATGATGCTGTTGGACTCATTGTTGGAGATGCAGTCGGAAAAGACTTTGCACTTTTGTTTTAGATACAGTTAGAGAAGCTGTGGGTAGGGCTGTAGGACTCCTTGTTGAAGATGCAGTGGATGAGGCGGTGTGAAAAGTCATTGGAGTCATTGCTGGTGACGCAATTGAATATCTAGTTCATGATGCTGTGGGATTCATAGTTGGCGACGCAGGTGGAGATGAAGTAGGCAAAGTTATTGGACTCTTTATTAAATTAACTAATTAATTAATTAATCAATTAGGCTTAATAAATTACCACTAAAAACTAAACTGTGACTGACAAGGGTCTTTTTAATTGCCGCATAACAACAGCAAGGACGCACAGGGCATCACACAAACAACAAGTGGAAGCCAATTCTTCAGCTTAAAAGCTGGTAAAAAGACGGACATAATCCATATCAACATATATCTAGTTTCAAAAAACCCTAATCCTAACCCTAACCCTGACAGCTTAGGTGCCTTTCATTGGAGCCAAGGATGAACCCTTTCAGAATAATAATGAACATTTGTGATGAGGGATTCGTTTGTGCTTGCCATAAAAGCGATCAGCATTTATTCTATCTCTTGTACGTTTTTGCCAAAAGCAAGAAATCAGTGACGTAATAGAGTTATACGCTATTTGATCTTACTGTCAGAGATTGGATTATATCATCTGAGTGTTCATATTTTTGTAAATGAAGGAGTTCAAAGGTGCCCAATGCTATGACAACTATCAGAGGTCTGTCTTTGACTGCTAACTTATGAGAGCATTTGACAAATTACGTATGAAGTTGATTTTTATTTTCTTCATACTGTGTTGTTTTGCAATCGATAAATTTGAAAAGATCAACTATCGTGATCGTAAAATTTGGATAGATATCTCTTAATCTAAAAGATATTGGACCGAAACAGAGAGTAATCTCTTGTCTTAATCTGTAAAGTGGGCTGTCACAAGAAAGATCATTATTCAACCCTGTTAAGCGCAACCTCCTCCCGTTTACACATCCATAAATACTGGATCAATCTATCCCTGTTGTTTTCTCAAGAATCGTTCTAATGTTCGACAAATATCCTGTAGGAAGGATACTGTACGTTTCACTCAATTCGCACAGGGGCCTAGAGTCTGAAATTGATTCATCTCGTCGGCAACAGTGATTGTGGTCAGCCAGAGAAAGCCAAATATATTTTCCTCTAAAAATCCAATTCTTCTTCCAGTTCAAGTCCTAAGATGCGTGCTCTTTATACCTTGAAAACTCTATCCATTTGTTTGAGTTTGTCAAAATGAGTTGCGCTAGATCTTTTCCCAGGGACATTTTTGCAATTAAATCACCTTTTTCTAGGTAGCTAAGGTTTGAGGCTCTAGATATAAGTTGACAACACTTATAATTCACTACAGAGGGGAATTTTCCAAAATGTGTCCATTTGTATTTCATTCCTCCTATAGTGACCCAGTTGGTAGGATTTTTCAGCGCAAACCACGATTTTCATAGATAACAAGCATGATCTGAAGTACTGAAAACATCGGTCTTGAGCATTAGAGCTTCCACAGCTGGATAAAAAGGTCACGAATTTTTGTGCGGAATAGGTAAAATAACCTTCTTCCCTTGCTAAGTTTCTGTACCGTTCAAAATGTGTGGCAATTCTATAAAGACGTGATTCGTTAGTTCTTGACTTGATCCTTGATCTCTGAATCCAAGCAGATGCTACCTAGAAATGAATTCTCCTCCTGTGTTCTAACCACTTCAAAAATTTCCCATCAGACGTTCTAACATCCATTTTTCTATATCCTAGTTTGATCTCCCTCTTTCACTTTTTATTATTTCCAATATCATCTGATCTCGTGACTGCACCTTCTGGTACTTTCAAAAATTCATTTTCAGGATTACTAATTGCAAAGTGTGTATTGCTTTGTGTGATTAATCTTAATTCTCTTCCGGCTTTTGTGTCCTTGACTTCATCCGCTAGCATTTTAGCATTTAACGTGCGAATTCTTTGCTTAGAAGAGTTGTTTGACACGGTTAATAAAATATGGAAGGTGAAGGCAACTATTGAGTGTATCGGTTCCTGTATTTCAGTCATATTATTGATCTCATTAGTTAATCTTAACAATTCTAGAAGCTCAGATATTTTTCAGACCCATTTCATAAATTTGTTTATACAACACAAACTTTTCTCGAATCATTTCAGCTATATATTCCTTAATTTTAATAGCATCACAAACACTACCAGTAAAAAATCGTTCTATCTTCTTATGGTTTGTTAGACAGCTGAAATAATCATCCTCAACTGATCTCTCGGTATTTAGATCTGTATCGGTAACTAGCCTTTTTTCCACCACTGCACTTTTACTCGCTTCTGACCCTTCAAACTGACTCCGTGTAATTTCGCTCATAATAATTACTCTTGAACTGTCTCCTGGATAATCATCTGCACCGTTGTTTCCCTCACAACCATTAAATACTTCTGTAGAACTATTTGAAACGCCGATACTATTAGAATTCCTTTGAGAGTCTTCCTCATAATCATTTCCTCTTCTCTCTTATTTGTGGTATTCTCCTCTTCAAAGCTCGAATAGCTGATTTGCGGTCATTCTTTGATAGGAGCCCTGTTCGCTTGTTAGTATTTCTAATCACTAAGACAGCTCGAGAAAGGGTATTTCCGCACAGAGTAAAAGAGAGTATTTATTTTCTCAACCCCTGACCCCGATTCTAAGTAGAAATTCAATATTCGGCAAAGTTCGTACCATACTTTCCCTCTCTAGATATCTCAATACTCTACAGGAGTTATACAGAAGAGCTTAGCTGGAACACACACACACACAGTTATTCTATTAGTAGTATAGTTAGATTAGAAGACAAGTTTGTGCGCTTGTGCAGGCACAATCGGCAGTGCTCGCGGTGCTCCCATTCTTGTGCTTCGAACTCGCTTGGTCTGTGTTACATTGTGCGCTTCGCACTGCGCTTGTGCAAGCACTATCGGTAGTGCTCGCGGTGCTCGCATGCTATATATGTTAAATTTTATATTTAGTTTATACCTCTGTTTTCACTCCATATTTTCATTTATTACAATAAATTGGGAATCACATCATTGTCATGAGATGGAAAGTATCACTCTCTTTTTCTCTGCAGATGAGGAGTTGTACAGAGGCAATATTAAATATTGTAGTACTCTCTTCCTCATCTAGCGCTTCACGCTGCGCTTGTGCAAGCACAATCGGCAGTGCTCGCTGTGCTCGCACGCTCGTGCTTTGC
>JALLAW010000690.1:0-11702 GCA_036939535.1 Cyclotella kingstonii | reverse complement strand
GCATATGGGTTTTGACAGTATATATACAGCCCCTGTATATATACTGGTACTAACACATGTACTATACAATTTCTTTAGTACAAATGGGTGAGTATTGTTATTTCCATTGCTGTTTACAGGATTGAAAAGATTTTAAGAAGGTCATTGATGTATTTGCCACAAGCATTTGTATACTTTCCATGTGGTCCTATCTCATTGTCAATTTACATTTATATTTTCATTTTGTTGCTTGCATTTAGTATGTGGATACTACAATGCTGATTTATAATGGAATCTTTCAATTTTGTCACTTCACACTAACTATATCCACACACTCTTATTTAATCTGTATGTAACAATGTTAGTGACTTCGAATGTAAAAATTGATTCAGTCATTCAGCTGGTTTGTGGAATCCAATGCTTTTAGATATTGTCAAATCCCTTGAATTAGAAAACTTTCATTCCTCCAAGTGCCTATGTTACACATTAAAGTAAATGTATTGAAAATGTCTCAAAATCTCTTGTATACCTAGTTATCTTCATTTGTCACTGTGGATCCAATTTTCAAGTCCAGTGCCTAGTTCTTCTAAAAGGATAACAATCATGTCATGTTTACTGAGACAAGAATTTAAGACTAACTTATTTTCTGTGTTATTATCCTGCTGAGCAGAGTTTGAAGCAGTGCATAGAAAATACAAGAAATAACTCTAGATTTACTGATTGATTGCCATGGATTAAAATACTCACATTTAGTAGTAGCAAGGTCAGTTATGGCATTCATTATGAAGTTATGAGTACTTCCCAGTGTAAGTCATCTAATGGTAGCATAAGCTTTACTTCAGCCATTAAAAAAATGATCAACTGCAGGAATGAGGATTAGCTAAGATCAATATGTATATGCTCATATAAAGGCTTCATGAAAAGTAAATAGAAATTTAATGTTATGTTATGCATATTATCTTTTATTCATTCACAAGCAGCCATTAGCAAAGTCGTCCCCAAAATATCCTACACAAAAATAATAAAAATAAAACCTGATTGCTCAATGCCCAAATGTCTTGAAAAGTTTGAAGAATATGTTTTCAATTGTAACTATTAAAACCCAAAGTCTGAAGATGGGCTCGCACCAGCACTATAATTGTCATTGAATTCCTGTTCATATCTCCTCATCATTTCTCGTTGAGCATCTAAATCAATAGTGTTCTTTACATCATTAACTTCCTGCAGTGCCTTCTCGCGTGCAGCCTTGCGCGCTTCCTCTGCTTCGCGTTCCTGCTCTTCAAGACGACGAGCTTTGATAGCAGCTTCTTCTTCCCGTTTGGCACGAACTTCCTCTCCAAGAGCTTGAGCTTCTCTCATTCGTTTTTGCTTGGCAATATTAGCTTCTGCTATCATTTTCTCTTCAAGCTTTGCACGGTCGGCTTCTCGAGCCTTTGAAGCTTCTGCTTCTTTTTTTGCTTCACCCCACAGACCTTCTTCGCCATCGCTGTCGGAATCCTGGGGACCTTCTTCTTCTGCATTTGCATGAGTGGGGCTTGCAACCCAATTTGTAGCAATATCATCCACTTTGAGGTCATCTTCATCCTCTTCATCATCATAATCTGCATATGGATCTGTTGTTGGAGCAAGTACTGTCTTGGTTTCATGTTCCTTTTTCTCCATCTCAGGGTCAGAATCACTGATACTATCATTTCGTCCGAGGGGAAAGAATGATTTCCCTGAAGGCCTAGGCTTTGCAGTGATCATGGGCTCGTCAGACTCTGGCGAGGGAGCATGAGCAGGAGAAGGCGCTGAAATCGCTGGTGCAGCAGGTGCGATTGTTTTTTTCTTGCTCTGCTGCTTACGCTTCGGTTTCACGTTCTATCGATAGCAACTCAAATTGTATCGTTAGAAAAAAGAAAGATTGCATATCTCATTCGAAAACAGATCATGTCACAGCCTTACCTCTTTGACATATCTCTGGAGTTTGCGTTGTGTTATTGTGTCGAGTTGATCAATTTCAATATCTATTTCATCATCATCATCATTGACGAAATCTGTTTCGCGAATGATCTGCATTGCACCTGCAAGCAATCTCTCTGGCAAGACATTAATTGCTTCAGAAAGTTCCGCTTGTTCTGTGAAACTCAGAGGTTGAATATTTTCTATAGGTGATGACTCGGGAGATTGCTTCAGAACAGTTGGTGCAGATACTTCAGATATCCCCTTGTCCATTTTCTCAGACTTAACCTTTTGCAATTTCTTTTTGGGAGATGCTATTGAATTGAGAGAGTCGTCTATAAATGATGCTGCCTTGGCAGAGGGAATAGGAGCATCTATTGTCCTCATCTTGTTATCGAATGATGTTGCACTGGATTTAATCAATTGTTTATGAACGGCTATAGTGTGCTCATGTTGAATTTGAATCATCTGAAGAATAATGTTGAACTCTATACGAGACACTGGGACGTCTGGTGACTGTGGAGTTACTTCAGCAAGTGTATCCATCAAAGACTTGGTGGCAGTAACATAATCGTCCAGTCGCATGCGTTTAGAAGCGTTTCCACTTTCATCGGTGGCTTTACGCTTCGCTTTCTTTTTGCTCTCTTTTGTATCGTCTTTTTCCTTACGTTTCAGTTCGCGTAATTCAGTCTTGGATAACTTTTTATTCTTTTGCGAATCATCAAGTATACGCTCTACAGATCGTATTTTTGAGTTGAAATAAGTGAGTAGATTTCGTGCATTAATGTGGACAAAGCAATCTGGTATACTATTGAAAGTGATGGCATTCTCGAACACAAGACGGACAAGGCGAATAAATTCTTGAGGAGATTCTACCTGGTCTGTGTCCAATTTGTGTTGAATCGAGCCTAGATCCATGGGATTTTTTATAACATCAAAATAATTCGGAACACCATTGGCAATAGGGTCAACAGGAGAAGCAAATATTGAATGAATATCCTTCGCTTGCAATTCAGTCAAGATTTGGCGACACTTTTCCATTAGAGATACCTTCTGAGCAGCAGGGTCATCCTCTTCTAACCGCGAGGGAAGCTTGATTTGCCTGGATGATTCCCGTCGTTGTAAACTCGACACAGACATTATGAAATTCTCGGGAGGTTTAATGGGGGGCAGAGGTCTCCCCACAGCTGCTTTTTCCGTAAAAGACCCAGGGAACACTTTTCCCATACTTTTTCCAGAAGTAGATGGCTGTGTCAATGTTTTGGCTTCACTCAGAACGACAGGATATATACGGTAGAGATTAAGCAGACCACTTGTCTCACCCTGACCAACAAGTGTTCCAAAGAGATCGAAGATACCCATTGAATTGATCCCTTTGCCATAAACATTGTAACTACCAGATGTATTTTTTACAAACTTGAGAACAATCTGTTCATCTTTTACAGTCTGATATTTTGTTGCTCCCTTTCGCATCTTAAAAGATCCCTTGTACTGTGCTGAATCAACAGGGAAAGTAGTATCATTGAGAGAAAAAGGACGTGCACGTGGAGGAGTCTTCTTCCGTCTATCATCAAGTTTAGAAGCACCACATGCGTCCATTCGCACTATCATAGCACCGGCATCTTTAGCTGCATTGTGCGGAAGAATTCCGAAGTGGTAAGAACTTGTTGCTCCACTTGATAGATGCTCAGTGGAAACAGCCCAACTGCCAGTGCAAGTGTGTGCACCGTCTTCAGCAATTTTAAAAATTCCTCTAGATACAGCAGAGTATTGAGCAGGAGTTTCAAGGATGGGTACAAGCTGAGACCCGTCAGGTGCTTTCACATCATCAAATAAAATAGGTAGAGGCTCTGGTGCTGCAATTGAAATTGGTTCATTACTTTCATTTCCATTCAAAGGTCCAGGTTCTGGTGTTAATAGCTCCACTCGAGCCTTCTTTGATGTTTTCAGCTTTAAAGCTTGGAAATGACGGAAAATAGTAATGATACCATCAGCAGTCAAGGTGCCAGAAATTGTGAATTTTCCATATGGGTTACTTCCTTTTCCTTCAATATTGTGATAACCCTCATTATTTTCAATAAATTTTAGCATAATGTCTCGCTCAGCAATTTTAGTTCTACCAATGGAGCCATCCTCATTGTTGACATAGAACCAACCAGTGTATTTTCCTGACAAGGGATAAATGGTTGATTCACCACTACAACGATGTTCATATTCAAATTTGTTACACAATCCTTTTCTGTTATCCGGATCATCAAGAATGAAGTTTAATCCCATTGCCCAAATCCCACTAATTTTGTGTACAACATCACCAACACCAAGCGAAAGATTTTCAGATGTATTTCTTGACAGCTTCCCCCGAAGAGCTATTACCCCAGTTGGAGGTAGTTGAGTTGGAGGTACTTTTTCGAATGTTTTGGTATCTATAGATGTAGAATCCATCACTTCCAATATTGATTTTTTATCTATAGCTTCTTTGCATATATCAGGTTCAGGGACAGGAGTGGTGGTAATATATATTTTGTGAAGTCTCACGTTATAGCCTGGATCATCCTCTAGGGTACTTTTAGTAGCCGTTCCAACAAGTTGAAAAGTTCCGTACTCATTGATACCCGTGCCATTCACAAAGTAAACTCCAGTTTCATTTTCATTTTTTATGAAAGCAATTTTAACTCCACTTTCAGTTACATTTTTTCTCTTAGTCTTAACCTTTCCCTTAGAGGTCTTGAACGTATACGAGAGACTGAAGGTGCCATGAAACTCTCCATCTTTGGGTAATTCCTGTAAGTCCTCATTTTGTGGGATAGTTCGAAGGAGCTCGAACCGCTGTGGGGGAGTATCAGTGCTATGTTCATATTTCCAGTTCCCTCGAATTTGGTGCTGACGCCGAGAACTTTCTTGTTCAGAGTAAGAAAGAGTTCCGATGAGAAGAGGATGATTCACAGGGGGATTCGCCACTACCATACTTAAATCAGAGATAGCTGTTGAGGACGGTTCGAACTTGCAGATGGTGTTTTCTATGGTCTCTGCAGGTTCTAATTTGGATACCTCAGATCTATTCCGTGCATGTTCGGATGTATGTATTTGATCTAACGGAGCCAGGGTCACTCTTCCACTATTCAAATCACGCCTATAGTTGTCACAATCCTCAATCTCGTCATTCCTTCTCTCCTTTGTAGAACTTTGCTCTAGTTTAACGGCTTTTGAAGATCCATTTTTCCGGGCCCCACTACCATTTTGCAGCGACTGAAAAAAATCTTTTCTTCCCAACTTGTCACTCCCGGTGCCGGGTTCAGAAGTACCGTTGGAAGATCCCGTATCTTCTTCATCAGTAAGCTTTTGAACAGCCTGTAAAGTAGACCCTCCCTTAGTAGAATATTTTCCACCAGGGAAGGATTGCAAATTTACGCTCACCAAATCTTCCCTTGCATCCCCCGTCCCCATATCTTCATTTTCTTTCATTATCACATCGTACTCTTTATCAGGCGTAATATTTTTAGCTCCTGGTAACGGCGTCGTCTTTAATGAATATTCAGGGACGGCGATGATACCAAGTGATTTCAATGGAGACTTTTCAGAAAGAGATGTTCCACTTTGGCAACGTTGAAATTGTTGAGGTAATATGTTGAACGCCATATAATGCAAATAATGACAGCAGCATTATTGTGAGTGAATAATATATTGATGGCATTAATCCATGAGAACAAAATTCATCATGTTCCAGTGATAGCAACGGTATGTTTCGAGGATTGGACAAATGCAAAAAATATTATACAACCCATTTCCACTAGTACGATACAGTACCATAAGTACCAGTAGTACAATGGAATAAGTGGGCGATGGCAAGACGAGGAGCCCATGGATTATTAACCGTCAAAACATACAGAGTCGAGTCCAAAGAGCGGCGTCGTTCGATGACACCCCAGATGTTTCACTTTCGCCTCCCCACTTGTATCATCTTTTAAATGCACAATGACGGATACGACATGTTAGTCATCCAAATACAGCACATAGACTGCGGCAACCTGGTGAAACGACATTATACAAGTCGAAAACATCATGACGCACACACGACTGCTCACTGAAATGAACGCATATATTTTTTTGTGAGGACGGAGGAAAACGCTGTCGTGGGAGGGGAATGAAAGACTCTCAACTTTTCTTTTCTTGTCACATAGGAATAATATGATATTTATTTGATCATGCCCCTCAAGAATTTGAGAGAGAAAGTGATTAAATGTTTGCAGGATGAACTACCTATTCCGACAGTGAATACTACTACTAGAAATAATATTCAAGGTACAGCAGGCCTTATTCAGGTGGTCCCATAATTCAGCTCATGCAGAAGAATGTTGATACTAGTACCTAGGAATGTATGGGACGATACTATTTCTGTGTATTACTCCTATGTTTCGACGATATTCGGCGTTCGGTTATACTACACGTACTGTATTTTACCGTAGCTTTCGGAATAGTACTGGTCTGTGTCTTTTGAGAGAGGTACTATAGGGTCTATTCTCTCTCTTTCTCTCGATAGAGAGAGATGAAGGATGTGGATAGGGTTAAAATATAGGTAGAAGGCTTGCTTCTGCGTCTGGAGATAATGGCGCCCTATCCTCTTCCATAGTTCATAGTTGTTTCACATCTTTATTCTAGTCGGATATCATGTCTACTTTGGACGATAAAATTGCCGCCAAAATGGCAGCCAAACATAAAAAGAGTAAAAAATCTCAGAGAAATAAGAATGCGAAAACCTATGACATCTCTCAGTTTGACGAACCGTCTTCTCCAGCCGATCGATCACTTGGATCGTCCCTGGATTATTTCGATAGTAATCTAGATGAAAAGGAGCTGAAGTCGTCATCAAAACCAATCGTATCTTCAGGTGCAACCTCGACTGTAGGATTGGCAGTAACGACTAGAAGCAATCTCAATAGTTCCATTTCTTCTGAAAAGACAGTAAAAATCTCCAAAAGACATGAAGGAGATGCGGATATTCCCCATCATGTGTCTAATCCTGAAAGAATGGAAGTCAATCATGTTGTCGAATTGTCTAAGGCATCGATCTCTGTTGCTAAGCTACAAGATGCTTCACATACGACCAATACAGATAGACCTCAATATAACCCTGATTTTGAATCTAAAACGCCTGAAGCACAAACTTTCAGAACTAATGGATTGATGACTGTCCCGGGGATTACAGCGGTGGGTTCATCAGATGTTAACAGCATGGAGACTAAAAATGCAGCAATGTTTGTTGCCCAGAACAGTATTGAAGCGGACATCTTTTCAACTAAGGCGCTCAAATGTGGTAGTAGACTAAAGCAAGGAGGTGTTAACATGCCAGGAGGCGTATCAGTGACTTCTTCAGATGTTGCCGAATCTGAAGCTAAAACTTTCGCTGATGTCATGATAATGTCAAGTACCAGTGCCGATGCACCGAGGCCTGGTGCAAGAAATCTCAGTGCAGAAGATTCGACATCAGCACTGAGACTCAAATATGGCACTGATTCCAGGCATGGATCTGTTCCTGTCCCAGCCACCATCGCAGTGGATACTTCAGATGTTAATAGATCCGAGGCCAGAAGCGCAGCTGAGTGTTTGAAATTTTCGAGTGTCTCCTGCAGCGAAGCATTATCACATGATAACCAAAGTGGCAATGAGGTGGACATATCGTCAGCTATGAAGCTTAAATATGGTAGTAGACTAAAACATGGTTCTGTATCGATTCCGAATGTCGCATCAGTGCAGCCTTCTGATACTGCAAGATTTGAGGCTAGGAGGGCAAATGAGGTTGTTAAATTTTCAAGTGATCATGACTCTCAGATTGGCCGAGCATCAATGCCTGGTGTCCAAAACATTACTATGGACGATATTTCTCCAGCTATGAGGCTTAAATATGGTAGAGGACTAAAGCTTGGATCTGAAACTATCCCGGAAGCAGTATCAGTGAAGCCTTCTGATATTGACAGATCAGACTCTAGGAGTGCAGCTGAGAACTTCAAATTTTCGAGTGTTTCAATGCCCGATGCGGAAGATTTTGTTGAGAACGATATTTCTCCAGCTATGAGGCTTAAGTATGGCAGTGGCCGAAAGTCTGGGTCTGCCATCATACCGGGGGCAGTTTCAGTAAAGCCTTTTAATACTGATAGATCCGAGTCTACGAATGCAGCTGAGAACTTCAAATTTTCTGGCGCTTCAATGCCCAATGCCCAAAATGATGATGAACTTGATATGTCTCCAGCTATTAGATTTAAGTATGGTAGTGGGCCAAAGCATGGTTCTGTTACTATCCCAGGAGCAGTATCAGTGGCGCCTTCAGAAGTTGCCAGAACCGAGTCTAGAAGTGCAGCTGAGACTTTGAAGTTTTCAAGTAGCATTGCAGCATCAATGTCTGGTTCCCATAGTGCCAAAGAAGAGAACCTAAACCCAGGTATGATGCTGAAATATGGCAGTGGTCAAAGGCATGGGTCTATCAGTATCCCTGGTGCCATGTCAGTGAATCCTTCTGATATCGCTAGATCCGAGTCTAGTAGTGCAGCAGAGAACCTGAAATTTTCCACTGCTTCTAGTAGCAGAGTTTTAATGTCTTCCGCCCAACATGTCGGTGAAGAGGAAAGTTCATCAGCTATGAGACTTAAGTATGGTAGTGTATCAAGGTTTGCTTCACTTGATGGCCATGTAGCTACTACAGACGATATGAATGCTGCAGCTAGGCTGAAGCTTGCTGGCGCCTCCAAAAAGAATACTCCGAAAGCTCACAATAGTAGTTTTGTTGACACAAGTCAAGCGGAGAGACTAAAATTCGGAATTGAGGCCACTTCTGATGAAGCCAATCCGGGGATCGAAGGAAGAATGGTGCAGGATGGCACGAATAGTTATTCAGAACCTGAGCACAGAGACGGAATGAATCGTCATGAGAATGACATGGAAGTTAGAGATTTTGAGAGTGAGTATTATCCAGACGAATCTAATTCTGAGTTTCGAACAGGAATGCTTCCAAACTCTGCAGCCAATCTTGGTGCCGTTACCGAAGAGTTACATTCAAATGACAAACAGGTCATCAATGGATGGCGCAGCTGCTTTTTTATATGTGCATTTATTTCTTTTATCATTATTGTCGCTTTGAGTGTGGCATTGGGTAAAGCCAACAAAGAGAGTGATCCAACATTGATTGTGAAATCTCCTACTAAGACAGAAGTTATCGCCACGACAAAAGAGACGACAGATTCTCCCATTAGGGCACCAACAGTGGCACCTGAAGATATCAGTTTCTGTTATGAGACAGATGAATCAGCTCTCTTAAATGATGAGCGGTACTCCTCGATCCGAACTGAACTCCTCAACTCTCAATTGTCAACTGCGATTGAGTTTTCCAATTTTACAACTTACCAACGAAAGTCTTTGTGCTGGTTAGTCTTTGGTGATAAGTTAGGTGTTACTGCTTTTGACCCTTTTCTTGAGCAACGATATGCGCTCGCGACAATATACTTCGGCTTTAACGAACCTGAGACATTGCTGGCACAAGGTTGGCTTTCTGAGACATCAGAATGTGACTGGTTACCACTGGTTGAATGCGATTCAAGAACAAAGTCAACGGTCACGAGACTAACTCTTAATGGGAACAACTTATCTGGTGCTCTTCCGAAGGAAATGAGGTATCTCAAAGATGTGGTAGATTTGGATTTGTCAGTGAATTCAATAGAAGGAGATGTATTGGATGTTGTTCGAGAATGGAATCATTTGAGCAAACTGCTGCTGTCATCAAATCAATTTACAAGCATTCCTACAACTCTAGATGCGTTAACATCTTTATCCCATTTCGATATGAGTGCTAACAATATTCAAGGCCCGCTACCGGAAGTATTGGCATCATGCAGTAGCTTAGTCTATTTAGATTTATCATCTAACGAGTTAAGTGGTACTATTCCAACCATTCTAGGCAAGTTGCACATGTTGGAAAAGTTCTACATGCATGGTAATGGCTTAGAGGGTTCAATGCCAGCGGAAGTTTGTGCATTACGAGATGACACACTTGCCCGTCTTACTGTTGACTGCCGAATCTCTGGACCAGAAGTCGAGTGTGACCTGTCTCGCTGTTGCACTGCATGTGATGACTATGGAACAGACAATGACCCATTATCAAGATAGCATTTTTTATCTATTTTTTATCACACCCAGAGAGAGTCTTCAAGTCAAAAGTTAAGATTCATTTTTCTACCTCTATCTTGGACAATCTTATCAACAAATGGCGTCGCAACACGTCGGTTCTTTCCTCTCTGCACTCCTGGACCAAAATTAACGTTGTCCCTTGCACTGTAGGACCAATGCAAGGCTTACTGTTTCTTCACGCAGTTAAACTTGTCAATCCACCAAAGACGTGGTTTATGTGAGGGCATGTGGATTATTTCATCCTCGCACTGATGGATGTACGCACAAAGGGCTCGAGCATCTGTGTCTTCTAAAATCTTATGGGATGGACATTTCGATGCGTCTGATTTCACATTTCCTTCACAAGATTTCTGTCGTCTCATGGCAATGCACTAAAATAGTACAGTATATATTTTCAAATCGTTAGTTACATTACTCTCCTAATTCGTCATCTCTCGAGGGATCACCTTTCGCTTCTCTCAACTTTCTATCCACCTCCTCCTGACCCATCCTATAAATCTTTCCACAAAAATGACACCGGGCTTCCACCTTTCCTTCCTCTCTCAGAATAGTATCCACTTCTGTTCGTGGCAGCAACCTCAAACTTCTCAACAACTTATCTTCACTACACTCACACCATGCCATTGGCCGCATCTGTTCCAATGGCTGCATTCCCAATCCATCCAAGAGTATTGTTGCAATATCCACAGGAGTCTTTCCCTCCAATAACAAATTTGTGGGCAGAGCCTCGCCTCCATCCATCTGAACCAAAGTGGCAAGGTTGCGTTCCATATGTGACATGGTTTCGGGTGAGCATCCAGGTAGTCGTTCCACTAGGTATCCTCCAGCGGCGGTACAAAGTATTCCCTTGAATGCGGTGGCAGCTGCAAGGGCACAGGATCGTTGTTCACTCTCTGCAAGATATATACCTTTGAACAAGACAATTCACAAGGATAAGTAGTTCTCACTCGGTTTCTCTCAAGGTTTCCGACACAGTTGGAACTGACTCACCCACATCCCGATCAATATCCCCATGCCGAATCGCCGTAATTCCATTATAAGGCCTTGGCCAGTCGGGATGATTTTTCACCACCTGTACTGTTCCCTCTCCAATGGCCTCTCTCAAGGTAAAATCCGTTCCCAAGGCAGGATTTCCGACAAATCCCTTGGCCTGTCCGCTACCAGTGACAATGACCACACATCCCCTCAGTGGCCCATCTCCCTTCATGGACAGTTGAAACATCTGCTCTGGCTGCATTCCATTGGAGGCCATGAGGGCACACAGCGTCGATCGGCCCATTGCGTCGCCTGGGACGGGATTCATGGTGTGCTGCAGCATCATCTCATTGAGGAGGTTGCGAATGGTGGCCACGGTGACTTTGAGTCCTCCGTCGACGGACAGAGCGGAAAACACCTGATCCTCTTGATTGGCGGGATTATCGTACGTGGAGAGGTCCATGGCGGTGGGAGGGGCGGAGTCGTTGTGGACCAGATTGGTGGAGGTGGTGGCGCGATGGGGTCGAAAAGTGGTTCGGCTCGAAGCGGAGGTGGTTCGTTTGGTGGGGAGTATCATTGTGGCGGAAGGGAGACGTTTCAGGGAGAAGCAGGATATTGATGGAAATAGTGTCATT
>JALLAW010000689.1:0-11705 GCA_036939535.1 Cyclotella kingstonii | reverse complement strand
GTCATTCTCTTTGTTTACAATGTCCAAAATTGATGCCATCTCTGATGAAGGGCTAACATCGTTGACAGACATGGTTGAGTGGATTATTGATAGTTTTTACCAAATCTGCATAGGTCTACATATTTTCTGGTAGGAATGGTGTAGGAATTAAAAAAAAGGACAATCTATTCCCAATTGCCATTTTTCTTTGGCTCAACAAGGGGGTTTTGAAGCTAAAAATCACATCAAATGTCTACACATTGACCCCATTGTTAATACTGAAAAGTTGTAGAGGAGAATATTTTACATGGACTAGGGGTAAAAGATGTTAACAGCAATTGTGCTTATGGTACTTATGTTATGTGGTAGCTAGTCAAACACTTTGTTTTTGCTAAATCAAATATGTTCCAACAAAGAGAAATAGTATGTACTAGAGGTGTGGAAATAAGGGCCAAAATGAGGAGCAGGGCAAGTGCCACTTGGCCATGTCCCATCTGGCAAGAGGCTTGTACGTCAGAGTACATATAAGCAATATGACTGACCATGGTTTAGCTAGGAATACTTAAGTATGATTTCAGAACACTGGTGTCAAACCAGATTCTGAGTGTCACCTTTAGTAGTTGTAGATAACCACACAAATTAATTTAAAGACAACGACCAGGACTGCTGACCACAGTCTGCCCCCAGTTATCAACTTCCTAGATTAGTTTAAACAGAGGGATGATATAGCACAATTCATTCTTCGACCAGAGAAATTGAACCTTTAGAGAAATCTGTTGAGCGTCAGCTAAAGACTGACAAACGTATCTGTCCATGCTAACAATTAGATTAAACTATTTCATGAGAGGTTGTATATCAATGTGTTTTTATTTCCTACAAATATGTTGTTTACATAATTTTGATGCATAATTGTGTTGTTGTTTATCATTAACATTGAAATTGAAAGATACTTTGATGATTGGTGTCATAATTATTGCTATTTTTGGGAGAGATGGCATAAATGGACAATAGTCTTAGCATAAAGTGCCAAAGTTTATCTGTTTCGTCATGGACTCTGGTGAACTTTCATCGATTCAGCAGATTTGGCATTAACTTGACGAAAGAAGGGACAAAAATAAGGAATGTTTACACTTCTAACATGTAAACTATGGCATGCTATCGTTGCAGTAGTGATTTCCAAATTTCCATGTAAACATGCATGGAGAGTAGCTTGCGTGTAGTTACTAACTCATTTAATATAATCTCCACTTACTATGTTACATGTGGGCTGTTTCTACTTTTGTTTGGCAAACAAATATTTTATTAGCATCAACAGTTTGGCTCTTTGTTGGCATTGCAGTTGGAGATGTGATAACATTTTGGATTCTGAATATATTGCAGATGCAGTTGGAGAATCGGACTTGGTTAAGATGTATTTGGAGAAGTTGTGGGTGAAACGTAGGACGCTTTGTTGGAGATGCAGTGGGTAAGGTGGTGTAAGAAGTTGTTTGACTCATTGTTGGTGACATAGTTGGTGATGCTGTGGGATTCTAAATTGGCAACACAGTTGTAGATGAGGTGGACGATGCTGTTGGATTCCTGCTCCATCTGAGCCTTCAACACTTTCGGATTCCCAATGTAAGGTTGTTCTAGTGACTAATTCTGCAGCAATATCAGTTGCTTCACCATTTTCACCCATTCATTTGATGCGTAGAATCACCATAGGAAGTTTTACAGTGACACCTGAAGTCACCTTTACAGTGTGCATTGAGCTACCTTCAAAGCCGCCTATCAGGCCTCTCCTATTGGAGAGAACAATGATTGAGTTGGGTTCATTTGCCATGGTAATGAGCAAAATGACTTCATCAGAGGAGACATTACCCCTTGAACCTTTCCAACTTGATTTAAGATAGAAAGTGATGTGTCATCAAAAGATTCAATGATATCAGAGTCACCATCTGATTTTGAAGTGAATGATCAGTGTCAAAACAAAGCTTGGTTTCTATGATTTTGGTTGTCCCACTTGGGTAATGTATCCAAATATTTCTGCCTCTGTAGGTAACCAGGAAAATGAGATTCTTGTCCTGTGAAAGGATCATGATGACTGACATTTGTGCATTGATAGATACCCATCTACAGAGTGCTTTTGATTCAAATGAGTAGGGAGATTTATCCAAAAGAAACAGAACAGAGTTTTAGTAGTTACTGTCTGATCTATTCCTCCTCAAATTTGCTAGTACTGTAAAGATATCCTCTAAGGCTCTCAAGGGTGAGATAATTTGACAAATATCTCTGTTGGAGAAAGTGTCCTCACATCTTTCTGATCAGTTCCTGAGACGATGGGATCAACCCAATAATTATCATAGAGCCTTTTTCAAAAGAGAAATACCATGTATCACAGGTGATTTATCCCCCATTGTTTGTTGAAAAGAAGCTATCATCTACCAAAGGAGGCTTTGTCAGTGAGAAGTATCCCAGAGTGCATTGGTGTATGCCAAGTCTGGAGGCTTCTGCTGATGAGAGCACTTTGTCAGAAGGTAGAATCCTGTTGGGAGATTCTTCAGGGAGTCTGATCTGATTAGTAGAGAGATTTGTAGCATTTTTACTAAGCATTGTCAAAGATGTTGTTATCAAACAGAAGGTGGGTATTCAGAAAGTTTTGGATAATATGAAGAACAATGTGATTACTGCTATAGGATTGCAGTTGTCACCTCTAATGATGTCTGTAGTGTCATAGGAATTGATGCTTTCCAAGAATACAGTAATTTATAGTGAGAGTAGAAGGCTGCTGGATAGATCAGAAATGTGGTGTTGACTTGGTCTGGGAATGAATCATAGCATGACTCTGAATTCATCGAAAGGAAGAAGTTACGGGTCATGAATTTGATCTGACAACCAATTGAAGAAGCAGATGGGTTGTTTCCAAGGATAGGGAAAGTCTGGAACCAACTGTTAGATCGCTCCCAAAGCCTTGAGTGGTTACCTTTAATCACCTGCCGCAGTGAGTTGGTCATACCACAAGCAGGTCAGCAGGATCAAAGGAAAATATGACAAAGCCAAAGTTGTAAGTTATGTCAGCAAAAAAACATTTCTTATACATATTGCTATACAATTACTATACACTAGCATCAAAGTAGTATGAATAAACTTTTTTACATTGAATGAGCTCCTGAATATGTGTAGCTATGATTTACTGCAGAGACACACCTCCAACCAAAGCATTGACTGTGAGGACAGCTTCAGGTGAAGGAATCTTGAAAATATTTCCACAAGACACTAAAAACTCCTCCTTGAATCGCATTGGTCAATAGACGAGTTTGTAGCCCACGTCCAAAGAGTCCCTGTAATCCATCAGTTTCAATTACAAGATTTATTGCTTCACGATAAGAGATATCTTTGCTATCACCATCATCACCAACACTCAAACTGGCAGTCTGCTTTGTTGTTTTTATAACCCGTAAACTATTAGATACACAATCAGAAACGCAGGAGGCTGAAAGACCAAGAACTGCTGATCTGGTAAGATATAAAAGTAGATCATCTTGCTTGGATACAACTGGAAGAACATCATTGAAAAAATTATACGTCAAGAACCAAGGGAAATGACCTGCAGCAGTTGCAGCAGCACTAGCTATAGCACCTTGATATAGAGGTGATGGTCCACTCTTGATTACTCTTTGCATCAACCTTTCAAACCCTTCTTGACCTTCAACTTGTAGAACAGTCTTAGAGGTATCAATGGGCATCAAAAATATTCGCCATGTGCCTGCCAAGACACTACCTGCAGCTGTTTTTAAGGGGAGAGGTATGGTAGAAGTGCCTGGAAAGCTCTCCAGAATCGCTAGTATTCCAACATTTGCTGCAGTGTCACCAAATCGTGTGAGTGGTCCTTGAATAATAGCAAATGGCAAGCCTTGACTTCATAGTGATTTTCAATCAGGCAATTTTAAGTTATGAAAAAACTATAAGTGAGCATCCTATGGAAGTCTATAACTCACTACAATCTAGAGATTCCTCCATCTGAGTAAAGATGTTTCAGCGATGAGGCCAAGGACCCTCCAAATCTATATTGGTAGTTCATTGCAGTACGCAACCACATCAATGTGGAAACCTGTAAAATTGCTGCAGCTGCACCTGCTTTTCCACCACCCAATGCCTTTTCCGAAGCCTTTTTGAAAATTTCCATCGTTCCTATAGTAATTTTTCCATCTTCAAGTGGCACAGCATCACCCGTGACAGCTGATAATACTGTGGAAGATGACTTAAAAGGAACTGAGCAGGTATCATCAACATCGCTTTTTGTCGAAGCTGACGCAGACCCCGAGGGTGATGCGAGGAAAGTAATACCAGCTATCGAGATTAGGAAATTTCTTCTTCCAACTTCGTACCAAATCTCATGGGCAGTTTGGTCATTTCTTAACTCATGGCTCGTATTCACGTCAAGGGGCGATGAGCACAAAGCTTTTTGCTTGAGCAATCCCAAATCGCACCGGCACAGAAATCCATTAGTAGGACCATTCGAAAGTCCTGCCAGTAAGAGTAAAGTGTAACGATTTCTTCTCTTGGATTGAGCAAACCAGTGCACTCGAGATCCAGGTTTCCTCCCGTTAATCGGCATGGTATCGTATCAAGAAAGAGTGCATGTGTATGTGATGTGTCCTACCTATCCGATCATAGCGCAGAAAAATAAACAAGCACAACTACTGTACGTCCGGAACGACGACAGACACACTCCCACGACATGGAAAAGAGCAAGATTCCATTACCCGCCTCGGCGACTCCTCAAGCCATCATGCCAGAATTAAAAGACTCCATCAATAGCATCCTCATAGGGATGAGAAACTTATCTTCGCCGATGTGTCGGGCAGATTTGAATCTCGCCTTGGTTGGCCTCATCATGCTAATATCTAGAGAGCAGCATGGGTCGTGAGTACGATGGCCTGAGTATGTAGGAGTACAGAGCGGTAGTAGGAGTATTTTCATTATGACTTCACTTTTTCATGATTTGTTTACAGTCATTATGTTTTGTTTATGCGACAAACTGAATTGGATTACCTTTTCATTAATCATTTGTCCCCTTCATTACCTCAATAGACATTCTACTTCACCAAACTATGTTACACGAGAGTTGATCTCCAATCATGCATTGTTTCAAAGCATTCTTTCATTGCTCTCATCCAAAGGCACCTATAACGGTAATGACTACCAATCCTACTGTTCAACACAGCTCAAACATGGAAGAAAGCGTTCACCTTCAGATGATGTATCTGTTCAAAGTATTTTGAAGAAACAAACGCTAACTCCTCCCCAAAAATGGCAGCAAATAAATTCTACGGGGCAACCGTCACTGTCTCATACATCCATAACTTGTAATTTATCTGGGGAGCCCGATACGGTTCAGAATCACCAAGTGTTTGCAGCTGTTATTTTATACTCCGCTCTACAGCATGCAAATTATTGGCCAATACAACTAATGAGAGCATACGGAGATGATGCGTTTGGGTCAAGAACTTGGGTTGACAATAATTTGTGTAAAAATCTAGTCGCTAACCTTGAAGTATCATTACATTGTAGTGCTCCCGATGAAGATATCGATGAAGAAAAAGTTTCCCTTGCAGATGAAGCAGAAGAATACTTTTTATCACTCATGTCTCAGGCTACAAGTCAAAAGCACTTTCTCTCAAAGGCTGCGTATCCCTCGAAGAAAAGAGGACCATATCCTGAACAAACTTGGAGGGAAGGAGTGGGAGACATACCGATTGAGGATTCAGCATCTTCTTCTTCTGGAGAAGAGGAGATATTAGAATATAAGACAGCAAATACAAAGATCAAGTCAACTGATTCCGCTATGGTGGAGTCAAATCTGCATAAAAATGCGTCAACTTTTTCATCATTGAATGATCTTTTCTTTTCTGGCTTCCATTTGAAAAGTAGAACTCGACCCCGTTACATCGGCCACAGTTTAGACCTTGCTTATGAGGCTATTTCTGATGCTTTGACAGATCGTCTAAATTCTAAATCGAAACAAAACTCACGCCTATTACTTGTTTTGCCATCCTTTTTATGTATTCCAAGAGTGCGATGCTTGGCATCACGACATCTAGAGAAATGGCTTCAATCACCAGCACTTGCAGGACTCGCAAGGAATCTTTTTTCTGAGATAGGGAAACATGTTCTTAATGTAGACCCTCCCTTACCAGATGACGTGGAAGTTATCACAAACGTGCTAAAAATGAATATCAAGACTAGTCAGGTGAGATTCTATTTCTTCACTTGACAATTCATTGAATTGATGGAATAATGACATAATTTGTTAACAAATTGACGGATGGGACCGGAAGTTTTCATCGCATGTAGAAAATATCACTAGGATTGCAATGGCAATGTAAGGACGCGAACACGTTTATGCAATTGCTTTGTTTTACGACTACCTAACATGAATTTCGAATTATGTATCTATTCAGGCCCATGCAGGCTATTACTCAACAAATATTTCATCATTGCTTACAAGGAGATGGAGCAAGTAATGGAGATAATTTATCTTTGAATCCCAGCAAAAATGATTTGCAAATTCTCCGTTCTGTGTACTTAGTTGTAGATCGACGAAATGCTATCGACGCCATTGCCTCAGCCATCATATCCCTCACCGCAGAGCTTCCTATTAAAGAATCATTGAATGGGCAATTTCTTAATATCTGTCGCTTACTACGTACAGTAGTGATGTCTCTAGGGGATGACTTTGATTGCTTTTATTTTGTAGAAGCTGTCATTAAATCGAAGTCAGGCTCAACAAAAGATGAGGTTGATATCAGAATCAATACTCGGCTGATTTTAGAGTGCGCAATGCTTATACCCACAATTGAGACGGCTCGATTCAAAGAGATGTATGAGACAATTCAAAAGTCAACTCTTAATTCTGATGTTTTAGCATGTTTTCGTCAAAGAATATTACAGCTGAGAAAATTATTGCTTCGATGGTGTCTGTCAGAATTATGTCCCAGGTATTATACAGAAATAGCACAGGAAGAGCAGACAAATGTCTATGATACCTACAATGGAAGAGGAGCAGTAACAACAGGCCCGGGGGATTACAACTTTCATAGTTTTTTGTACAAGAAATCGTTCCTAGAAAATCGTTGTCCTAGTTTCAATGAATTGCTATCAATTATTCGGTCTCTCATTTTCTTGATTCCTGCCAAGACTTCTGACATGAACGACTTTCCTTTGATTGACCTGGAATTTGATGCACATGAGTCCGATCTTACCAAGTTCTACTGCGAATGTGGTGTTGACATCGACGATGAAATGTTTCATATCATTTTAAATTCAGCTCATATTACTCCGCTGACAGCAATTGCGCTCATTGAAAATTTACTGCTTGGTTGTAGTTATTCAAATGCAGCAGCCGGGACTGTTGCTTGCAGTACTGAGACAATATGGAAAATGTACAAATTAGCTGAATATACCCCAGAAATACGAGTAGGATTTGATAGAGAAGTACTTAATATCCCGCGGCTTGCACATCCAAGTCATTGGTGGCGCATAACATCAATTGTTCTTGTGGTTTGCAGTTTTGCACAAAATATCGCGTTTGACATGTGGAATGAACACCCGACATTAAGAGACTTGATAAAAATGACTACATCGCAGAAGTATAGATTTCCAACGGCAGATTGTGACGATTTCGAGAAGGAAAGAGTTCGTTCAGAAGAGGCAAATGTAAGAGAGCAAGAGTCAAAAATCGTCGAGCTTCTCTTCCATCCATCTAAAGGAAACAAAACAAATTGTCTCAAAACTGAGCCTATTACTAAACCAAGCTGTCCAGACATACGATCTTCAGCACGTCAAAGGGAAAAGCAGGCTAAAATCATTTCTATTGAGCAAGAACGTAAAGCAGTAGCTCTTCATGCAGAACGCATAAAGATAAGGAGACAGCTTCACACCCTTCAAAAGAGCATCATGATTTGGGATCCAAAGTTACATCAAAGAAAACCGCCAAAACGTTCACTTGACATACTACTTTCTGTTAACAAATACTACAATTTGGCTCAAAAGTTTAGAATGTCAATCAAACCCGATTTTTTACTACTTACAGTTGGGGATGGAAGAAGCGCAATAGAACGATCTTACGACTGGTTGATTCCCATAATATCATCATGTTCCGAAATTATTGACCGTTTGAAATCAAGTGCTTCGTGCTTTCTTTTACTTCGTGCATATGAAGCTGAAGGGAATAAGAATAAAGACCTACTTGCCCTTTCCTCTCCATTACTTTCCCATGTCAGCAAGTGTTTGCGTGGAGAATGTGGTGAAAATTCTGCCTTACTTGCCCTTGAACTTCTCTTGACGGATCTTGCAGATGAAAGCAGTCATAGGCGACAATGCTCAAGAAAGGTTTTACAGGAAGCTATTGGAAATAAAGAAAAAGCGAGACCCTCCAAAAGCTCCGTTGACCTTTGCCTCTGCGGTTGGATGCAAGAATTACAAAATGTGGTACATTCAAAAGTCCTTATTCCTCTGACTGTGAAATATGTGGTAAGACAGTTTTTCAACTTTCCGTGCTATATGATTGCTATGTTTATTCATCGAATTCTTTTATCTTTTTGCAATCTAAGTCCCGTGCACTTGTTTTTGAGCGAGGCACTGTCCTGAGCATTTACATATTATCGCTATTCGACTACAAGGCCCATTTAAAGCTTCATAATATTGACAACAAGTTGGACCTTGTGGAATTAATATGCGAGCTAATTTCTGCTCGCCCTCATGTTTGTTCGGATGCTATGAATAGAAATCCTAAGTTGAGATACCGAATTGTTGAAGTAGTTTCGAATAAGTTTGATGAGGCATTTTCGTGTTGTGATAGTATAAAAACGCCTTCACCATTAATTGTCATGACCATTCCAACATTTAATGTTGTTGAACCTACCAAGGTTATTGAAGTTTCATCATCGTCGATACGTGCCGCAATTATCATCTTAAGTAATTGGGAGGAAGGGAATGTTAATCATGAAGGAGGAAAAAAAGTGTCAGATGATATTATCATGCATCTTATAACGATTTTATTGATCCCTAACACATCACATGAAATAGATTGTGAAGTTAGTAATAACATGGTATCCGGGTTAGCAAGTGCTAGATACAAACACAGATCTTCTAAGGCTATTGCTGTGAAAGAGGTAAGATGATCATCTTTCTATTCTATCACACAGATTTTTGTGATACTAATTCTTAAAAGTTGGTGTTTACTTTTCCAGTGGGTATTACTTGTAAAGGCAAGGTCAAATGTTGTCGGCAAAAATGCTGCACTTTCTGTCCCCATTAGATTTTTGCCTCGCCTTCTCCTTTGTTGTGGAATATCACAGGTTTCATATTTCACAATGCTACATCGCCTCAATGAAATAGGATACTCATCCATGGACTCTTCTATGACTTTTAGAAATCTTATGTCATCAACAGCAATCGCTGAATGGGGTTTATCGAGGTCAAGTAATCGCCGTATGATCAAGAGAAAAATATACGGTAGGATTTTAGCATACATAAGAATCTTTTGCAAGAATTCAGCAGGAGTCGAGGTCCAAAGTGTGAAAAATTATTCCCAATCACCATTTGTTTCATGGCTTTTGTCAGAATTTAATCCGATTGGTAACAAAAAACACTCGCATATTCGAGACCACTTTAGTGTCAGTGATTCCTACAATGCGAAGCCACTTTGTGTAGAAACAATGAATGATGTTGAGATATGCTTTTCAAATTGGGACGAGGATTCTACACCTACCTTGAACTGCTCATTGACAGACAATTGTTCCACATCGACTGGTGCGGTAAATATCCTTCAGAATGGAGCAATAAGTGACGAATTATTCAATATGTGTTTAAATAATCATGAATTAGATAAAATTCTAAATTTGATGGAAGGTAGGATATCACACAAGAATGAGTTCAACACTCTATTTGTTGCAAAAAGACTACTTTCAATAGAATCATCTTCACTTGTGGACGCTCATCTAACGCGTGTTATATTGAAGTGGGTTCCCATTTTATCCTATTATGGAGGAGATAAAGAGTTTTGGCATCTCATCTTTGTCAAAGTAAGTGAAGAATCTGTTGATATTCATTGGTCACTTGTTGGAAATTGTGCGATACGGTGGTCGGAACAGCATATGGCAAGCTGTCTAAAATGGATTCTTTCTCAACAATCCACGTGTGTACCATGGAATAGCACTATCTCTTACAATTTATTGATGAGATTTCTCATCCTATCTTCGGATCGAACAGCAATCAATAGTTTCGACTTCAGTGCGAGTGAGAAAATAGTAGATGTTGATTATAATAATACACAGGAGCAAGTGGTTTCCATTCTAAAAATGGCTTTTGATGGGATCTATTTCGAATGTGAAGATTTGAAGAGAAATCTAGACGAATATAAATCTCCTGGTAGTGAGATATCTCTTCCTGATTGGTTGATTTTGATTTTGTCTCTCTGTAAGATCGAGAAATCAAGTCTTGATGTGACGGTTGCTTTTATATTGGAATATGCTGATAGAAATCCAAGTAAATCGTTTTACCCGCTCGCACTGCTACTGCGTCTTTACTTATTGTATTCTTCCAAAATGAATTTCTCCCAACATAGACTGAGGCAGGCAATAATCCAAGCATCAAAAGATAATCACCTTTCATGGTTCCAGATGAGATGCTCACTAGACTGTCAAATCTCTGAAATGTTTGTCAATCTTACACAAATGCCTCATCCTCATTTGATGGATACAATTATTGGAATTGCGAAACAGCACCCCTTATTCATCATTAGACATTTGGGTCTTATTCACAAGCAACTTCTCGATGATGGATTAGGAGTTGATGGTAATGGTCAACCACTTATGAAGCGAGGACGCATTGAAACGGAAGTACCTGAGGGCCATGCAATAGCTGAAATTGGAAAAAGAAAGATAAAAGTAGTTGTCTCTCAATGGGGATATAGTTTCAATGAAGTAGTGTGGTCATCAATGCTAGAAATATTACTTTCGCTCCCTGTTGACATATTGTTTTTAGATGAAAAGGTGTCAGGCCTTGAAGATATTTTAGTTGTGTTTGTGAGACTTTTTATCACCCAAATTGAGGTGCTAAATTCTAGAAAGAACATTGCATGCATTTGTGGAAAGTTTATCACAGTCATAGACTTATTCAAGATAAATGTTCCCAAAAGATTTGATGAGTGGGTCAGTCATTGGGGTCAATTTCTCAAGTCATTACCAGCAGATGGAATATGACACAACCCTCCTTCCTTCAATTCCCATGTGAACTTGTAGCACTTTCAATCATCCATTTTGTAGATTATGTATCATCTGAGATTTTCAGATTATTCAATCTAAATCTTAATGAAATCTGTGTCAGTGTTTGTTTTCTAAGAAGTTTTCATTTTATGACTTACATATTACAATAATACTCCTTAACATTTGAAATTTTATCCATCGAAATAGCAAGATGACTTCACACAATCCAGACATTGTCTTGTAGTGATTTCTATGTAAATGATTTTACACACTTAATGAATGACTCTGTTGTCACATAAATATTATACCAACACATGCCTTAAAGATGTGAGCTATGTCTCATCATTCATGGCCACATATGGAATCCTTGAAAGGCATGGGAAGTACACTTTGAGGGCTGGCAGTTTGCTGTTTCAGTACCTTGATGTAATGGCAAACCATTACAAGTACAGAGGCTTAGTAGACTCCCATAATGCC
>JALLAW010000688.1:0-11709 GCA_036939535.1 Cyclotella kingstonii | reverse complement strand
AACAATGACTCCATCCACATCATCAGGGTGAAATAACAAATCTTGGATAATGACTTCCACAATGAACTTGCTCATTGAGAACAGAACAGGTTGCAACAAGTCAAAATGTAATTCAATGGTGTTGACAATTGAGTATCAATCATTCTAAAGAATGTCTCTTGCTCAGCAGCATCCTTGATATTCTTATACTGCTCCCATTTTGTTGAGTGCTGGCCAGACAAATGACTTTCATAATGATCAGAGCAAAATGAATTGAAATATTTAACATTGGGCATTACCTTACACTTCCAACCAACAACATGGTCCTCCTTGCCAAATACAATACAAAATCTGCAAGCAACACTTTTTGCTATCTCAACTGCATCATGAGCTGTATCAATTAATCCATATTTCACCTTATGGGCAACTAGAAAACTATTAGGAGGCATAACAACCAAAATCAACACACAAATTGACATTCCACCACACACAAATCATCGTTCTGCACACAAATCAATGCTCAATACTAAAACAATAAAATAGCTTATTTTAGGAGAAAAATCCAGGCTTAATTTGGACTTATAGCAGAATTGTACAAAATCTCCTAATTTTATGGGCCTGCATATCACACATTATTTTATATCTCTCTTTCTCAGTCTCCTTCTCATTCTCTTTAGAGAGAGACAATCCTTCACCTTTTTATCCTAAAAATATTGTGAGAGGGCCTTGCTTCTTTCTTCTTTGATACGAATAGACTCAACGGCAATACCATACCTCCTCTAAACGCTCGAAAAGGAACATACTCCTACTATTTAATATTAGTGCATAGTTGCTCTCATATTACTCTCTCTCTAGAGAGAGGGCGTGTGGTGTGTCCAATAGAACAATAATGTCCAGTTGTTGCTTTGTTTCTCCTCTATCTCTCAATAGCTCTCTCTCTAGAGAGAGAGAGTGGAGTGTATAACTTTTTATTCATGATGAAATTTCTTAGTCTTTCATTGTGTTGTTGAGATGAAGTGTTATCTTCAACGATGTCATCATCGATTCCACCTCATACGCCATCTCTAACACGCTTCGGGAGTCATGCAGCTCGGCTTCGTCGAATTGATGAGGCGCGGCAAATGCAACAGGAGCAGCACCGGAGAAAACAAACACTCCTTGCTGATCCTGCGCGTGGGGAAGGACATGCAATGGCCATGCATGATGAATGTCACAATACTGATACAATTATGAGTCCTAAACTCGGATCGAATCTCTCAAACCAGACCACTTTTGCTCCCCCAACTTTGACAACAAAGCGGAGACAGAATATGATGCAAAGGCGCATAGAAATGAGAATTCAGAGTGAAGAGCGCAAAAAGCAGCAGCTACTACAACAACAGGAGCAACCGGAATCTTCTGGACAACTCAAGTCAAAAGCTCGGCCAAATCATTCTGATTCTAATCGTAGGATTCAACAGAGTGAAAATCACAATCATATCATATCTCAAACACACCCACTGAATTTCCAGCAGCAGCCTCAAAAACTGCCCTCTTCAAATACAGATAGGCAATTAAATAGTGATAGGATTATCAAAGGGCAATATAATTTGTCTATTTTCAATCGCTCCCAACAGTATGAGGCTTTTGAATCATCGCTTCAGGAGCAAAGACGACCAGCTCATCCCCATCCATCAATATCACATCCTAGAAGTAATCCACATATGGATTATACTCACCACCCAACTGAACTGCATAATTACCTTCATGACGCAAACTTGCCTTCTCCATCGGTTACGTCCCCTCCTACTCTCAATAGAAAGCAAAATAATCACCCAAGTGCTGATACTACGAAAACGTATCCAGCAGCAAATTTATTTCCTAGGAACAATCACAACTCATCGAAACAGAATCATTTTAGGCATCAAAATAACTCACATGCTGCGGAAGAAAATTTCAGTGGTGAACCTCTAAAATGTATCGGACATAGTCGAAACGTTACCCATTTATCGAGAGCTGCCTCACCTCATGAATTTCCTTCTGATGAATGCCTTTATGAAGACGGATATTATAGGAATACACAACAACCTCAACTTAACGATCCCCGAGATGATGAAAATCCGCTTGATAATGAGAGATTATCTCTGGTGTCTCAACAAAATGATAATCGTGCGCAAATTATGCCGCATCAAAATCTTGAACATTCGACAAACCATGTTTGCTCTACGAAAATGAATCCTCATACGCACCAACCACTTTCGTTCATCCACGCAATGAAACATAGAGAGCACCAGCCCCCTCAACCAGATTGGCATACGTTAAATCGACAACGTTTGTATGAAAAAATAAATAAATCTAGAGATCATCAATCTGAGCAAGTATCGACAGTACATGGCAGATCAAAACCACATTTGTATTCAGAACAACATTCAACTCAAAGTAGCGGCATGATTATGCATCGACAGACGAATGTTGCCAACTTGTCTCCGACAGAATTACGAAGTAAACGCGTTGACCATATTCAACACATGCAAACGAACAATGTGATGGAGGAAGAGGAAAGTGTTTCAGTGTTGGAGCGGGCTCGTAATTTTGAAGGAAATGCTTCACGCAGGCCCGAAAGTAGTACGGAGGAGCGTCGAAGTCGCTCAGTTCCTCGTGAGATAACCTCACAATGGTCATCAAATAGATTCTACGAATCGCGCCACTCTGAGACTATGGATGAAGATCATAGCCAGCGTCATAATCGAGATGTTAAGACTTCTAAAATTATCTCACCTCAAAAACATCCTTCTTTAATAGATGAGGATACTGGTATTAGATTCGTGGAATCAGGGAAGAATGATTTCGAAGCAACAGCTAGTTCAGTTCAACCGCGGCGAATTCTCCAGCTTCAACAGAACGAGGTACCGAGGTTAAGGGAAAAGCCGACTAACCGACGTGAACTAAGCATTGAACAACAAAACCATGTTGCAAAAGACAGATTGAAACGAAAAGATGTTCCTCCAAAGTATCAAAAAGCCCATCATCCAATGGGTGGCAGTGGTTGTGTCGCTCCTTCGTCAGTTGAAGAAGGTAATCATGGTAGGATACAAAGAGGAGTTCACGGTATTGAACATGTAGAAGAAAATGTGGAGCAGTTCTACTTAATAGATCCCATGCATTTATCCATCGAGGACAGACGACGGCGATTATGGGATGGAAACGAACGATTAAGAGCTAGTTTACCGAAGTCTTCTAGCTTTGATAGTTACAGCAGAGAACAGAAAGATTATTCTCCTGGCACGGCATCAGGTTCAACTGGTACTTCGCTATTCAAATCAAAGTTTATTCATGCAGCAGCAGTCGCAACACAGCAAGCCACTGTTCTCGATGGTATGGTACATGGAAAACGTGCTGCATTAAGCCAGAAAACTGAAAAGGTATTGGCAGCTTCTTCACACTTTACAGATTCAACGGCTGAGACAACTCCAGTTGGAAGTTATGGGTCTTCGAATCCTACCCAAGGGTCTATTTCAAGAAATAAAATACAGCATCAACGGCCATCCAACGACTGCAGCCATCATCTAACAACCAGTAAACATAATAATGATTATGTGGATCCGTCTGCAACACCTAAGGACACAATGGAGTCTAAGGTTGAGACCAATGAACGTATTCGAGGTGGTTTGGCGTCGGGTCACACTGTTAGCAAACTATCTGTCATGCCCCCTATCGCTGAAACCCCACGCTTGTCAGTTGGAGAGCTTATAGCGAGAATCAATGCAGTCAGCCGTTCTGATCCGGTAGAAGCACTCGCTGCCATTGATTCTATTATACAAGCTGAGGGAAGTGGGTCTATCACTCAAAATGGTCCTTCTTCGAAATCTCACAAACGATCGAAATCTCAGTTCTCACCAATGACACCATCAATGATGAAACAAGATCTATCGAAATTTCCACAGAGGAAGAATATGTTTCAAAGAATTTCCGGTGGTATTCAAGAAGGCAAAGCTAGAAGTGTCGATAATGAAGAAGAGAGTTGCTCGTCATCTGAAGATTCTACTGTATCATCAATGACAAACCCAACATTCCAGTCTATCCCCTTAAGTCAACGATGTACACCGAAAGAAGCCGAAGGTTCTGTCCAAGGGCAGTTGAAGTCCCGCCGAAGTTTTTCATGGAATCAGCGCATGGGGAAAAATATACAGCCACAATTTTCTCCGCCATTATCAGATGGTTCTGACAGTAAAGGTGTCTCAGTTGAGCGCCCAGAACGGAGGCAACGTGAAGTGGACCGATTTGTCCAACTTCAACCGAACAAAGTTTATGATGTTACACACAGCAAACCC
Source organism: Cyclotella kingstonii (assembly GCA_036939535.1). NCBI lineage: Eukaryota > Bacillariophyta > Thalassiosirophyceae > Thalassiosirales > Thalassiosiraceae > Cyclotella > Cyclotella kingstonii. Next base: position 7,420 of record JALLAW010000688.1, on the reverse strand, counting down.
TTCATCAAAGCAGAGCACGATTCACACTGTCAAAAGAATTATTCGACTGCATCATCTAAAGACAAAGACAAAATGGGTACCTCAAGTGGAGGACTTCATTGTCGTGCGTCCACTACACCTCCTAGTCAAAAAGCAAATAGCAAAGATGAACCAATGTATCATTCATCTTCAGGAATGCAATGTAGTGCAATAAAGAACAATAGAGCTAACTGTGGCGAACTGGAAAGTACATGGATTCCACTGCCTCAAAATAATTACTTTGATAAAGCGTCAAGCGGTAGAGAGACGCAAATTACTCATCAAATTAAGAAGTCATATCACACGCAAAAGCTAGATGAACCACAGCCTATTACGCAGTCTGAAACATTTGAGGCCGAAACTTCTGGCCTTCCAAGTATAGTTTCAGACGTTTTTTCGAACATTGACATAGATTTAGAAGAGGGTTGTCCAGTGAAGGAAGCATCTACTAACTCCATTGAACAAATTCGATCTTTCGATGCTGTCTCTCAAGCATTCTCAGGAGTAAATGTCGATTTTACTCATGAAAACACGGTCAGTCAACGTAGACAAGAGCTAAAAAAAATATCAAAGTCCTGGAATAATCGAAAAGAAGACAACCACACCGACCTGTCCAAGACCAAAACTGAATTTATTGAGGAGCAAAGAGTCAATAAAGCATCTGCTAAATTTACTAAAGACACATCTTGGGCTCAATCTCCTGAGGTAAAGAAAAAAGTAACAGTTGAACCTAGTCTGCGTTTAAAAGGTAGCAGGAAACTAGCTCAAAAGTTCGCAAGCTTGGTCAAAGCTTACGAGTCAGACGCGTAATAATGGTTATCTTCACGCTGATACATAAACTTAGGTTGCATAATCTTTACATAGAACTATATAATGTTTCAATAAATCTGAATCGTCTCATAAAGGCGTCATTTTTCTTAGAAATGTCAACATTTTTGTTGAGTATCTAGTGTTTTTCATCGACTTAGGTACTCTCTTGTCAAGTGAACACTGCAGTGAAACAGTTCGACTACATAGTAGCAAATGTTATGCCGAATTTTACGTTCAGTTTTTAACTGCGGAGGACTATGAATATTGGTCACTATAATCCTGTGTTTTATATGAGAGCTCCACAACGCAAGTGTAGAAAGCAGTCGTTCGTTCCGTATTGCCTACTATTGAATGCGTTTCATCTACTATCTCCTTCTTTGGTAGATCAATGCAGTCAATTTTTTTGAATAGCTGGCAGGAGAATAGGTAATATTAGTCACAATCTAGAAAATTGCGCGAGTCATGGTAACAGCTGTTTTAATTGATTCTTTGCTTCCCTATCAAATTAATATTCGGCTTTAACAAAGGATTGATTCTTAGATCCACTCCACTCTTAAACCGGAAATCATAAAATGTCTTTGCAATCGCTGCGCAATTTCTAATTTAACACTGTTCAAGGATGCTGCGCCTCCCACCATTTTCAAAGAAATCAATGGCTGTAACCCACCTACATGTTTGATACCAGTAACATCAATTGTCCCTCCTGCAACTTGCAAAAACGGTCTTACTGTATCTAAGACTACATTTATCTGTTCCTCGTTCAAGTCAGGACTATCAGGCATTGCTTGGATGACCTGCTGGATTTCAGGAATGCGTTCTATTAACTTTCGCTCAAGACCCATTTTCATTGTTTGAGTAGAGCTGGGACAAGTACCACATGCACCCTGATTTAGCCGTCAATAAACCATGTTCAATAAGAGCAGACATTAATCAGAAAATTAAGACACAAATGATACGAACCTGCAGCTCCAGTTTAACAATCGGACCATCGATCTCACTAATGGCAACGTTTCCTCCATCTTGCAACAAATATGGACGCATCTCATCAAGGACCATATCAACATTCTCCCAGGTGAGATCTAGCGGCTCATCGCCTGAAGGTAGTGGCACATATGTCACAGTCGTTGCACTATTTTCACCGGCTTCGTTGTTCGAGTCGTCAAACGGTGAGACAATCGTCATTCTTACTGATGGCGCAAGTCTTGTAAGTAATGGGCCACAGGTGTGTAATTTATTAAGAGTGAATGACTCGATTAAAGTCAAAACACTGAGGTGATACAGGAAAGATAATTTGGTGAGCGTCATTAGGAGACAAGTGGATTTCTGCTACTGCAGAGAAAGCCAATCTAATACAAAGCCAAACCCTGACTCGACGGCAACAGTGCTATTATTGTGCTGTTGTAACTAATGTATGTTACCACATAAAGTATCATATTTTAGGTATATGTAGCATACTATAGTATAGTATGGTATAGTATGAACCAAGGCTAAAACCCTCTCTTTCTCTGTCTACAAAGAGAGAGGACGTGGTACTCTATGTACATATCACCTCAAGTATACTATAGTTCTCTTATCTGTCGCTGAATCGGAAAAAAGTTCTAATCCATGATCTTTTACAATTTTCTCAGTCCGTCGCGCTGGGCCTTGTTGACACTTGAATAACCGACGGCCTATCTCTTCGCCACTCAGCATTTCTATTGAGCTAATAGTCATCAAATGAAAGAATAACAGCGTCACAAATGTTAGATGAGCACATAATTTAACTTACTTGAGAATGAAATTCCGATTTTTTTCTCTCTGGTGCACTCTTGGGCTGGCAGATTCTTTCACATCCTATATACCACTCCAACGCTACCACCCACAACTTTCTGTAACTGCACGTAGCCATCACAGTCAAAACATCATTTTTTGTAAAGAAAATGGGAAACCGAAAATACTAACATACTTTCGACCACGAATTCAAAGTGGTGTCCTCACAACAACGTTTATGGTTAAGGATGATAATGAAAGTGACACCTCAAACATGAACTCTACTGATTCTAGTCAATATATCAAGCAAAAAAACTTAGCGAAGAAATTGAGCATATTCATTGATGATATGTTTGGTTAGTTCAAAAGTGATAAACAACTTACTAGGAGTACTTCATTTGATTGTCTCACTTTCTTCTCTTATATTTTAATTCATAGAAATTCCTGATGGGAAACTGCTGATGGGAGACATATTATTCCTCTTAATTGTGAACTTTCTACTTCAAATAGCAGATCAAATTGCTGATCCAAGCTTTTGGCTACATGGAGGCTTCGGCCAGCAAATGACAATACCAACATCTATGCTAGCTTTTATTGTGAGAGACTCAAAGATGACTATTTCATGGATCGTTGGAGCCATTTGGAATCGAGCCTACTCTTCTTCTTCGGTGGAAAATGATGAAGTTGCATTAAAGGTTTCATTGAAAATTTGGGTAGACTATTTTTCAATTAGAGTTTTGATTGAATTAGCATGGAGTATGTTCCTAACACATGTGGTAATAGAAAGTTGGCCACTTCTAAATGAAGTATGGTACACAGCAATTGTCATGGTTTTCTTTAGAATTGCTTATGGGAGATTTCATACAACTTACTTTTGAAATGGCTAATGTTTAATTTTCTTCTCAAATATCATGCTTCCATATTTGTCTGCCAATAGCCCAGCTATCAGTAAATGAACCCCACAAATAGGGCGCTTTAATTCTATATTGCTTACACAGACACATTGTAATTTATTCATTAATGAATTTTACTTAGTCATAGCTTACTATTTGGATTTTGCCTCATTCCCTCAATTTCACTTGACTTGCTTGAATAATTGCTTCAGACAGTTTGTCTAGAATCTTGTTTCTGGTTTTTCATCCATTCACTTCTTTTTCATGTGATTTTGTTAACTCTAACCAAAAAAACAATTATTGCTTTGTATTTGAAAAACTGTCCTCCTTGTTTTCTTTTGTGTCCGTTTTCGCTGCTGGTGGAATGGTACCTCCTCATTGCTGCCTTTGAAGACACTCTTTTTCGAGAATGAAGTAAGTGGCTACTATATTGGAGTGTTTCTTTTTAATGTTACTTTGCCCTTTTTCGTCCCCTCTCTATTTGAGTCATTTGATCGCACATCAATTTACCTTATCTCTAAGTTATTTGAAATAGAGAAGTTCCAAGTAGTCCCAGAGGAAGGATGTTAAGGGCTACAATGGAGCCAATATATGTACAGATACTAATAATGAGAAAAGGAGGAAAAATCGACATATTCTCTAAATTAAACTTATTTAGAGACATAGTTAAAGAGATACCCTGTTTTCAGTTTATAGTTTACAATGATTGAAGGGAATTCAAGCTTCATCTTGTGGCTCTCAATGGCTCTTTTGGAGTACAGGATAAGTAAAACAGACTGAATTATTGAAGCATGTGCATCAAGTTTAAAGAAAATGATCTAGACCACTAATACAGATGTGTCACTAACAATCACAGCCAAGATGAGTATCTTTTGTGCTGCAGAGTCTTGTGACAAACATTAACCACCAACAATCATAACAGAACAAATGATTGGAACCTAGTATTACATAATGTGGTCATGATGAACCATACACCAGATACATCTAGAGTTTTGCATTATTTTATTAATAAATTGCTGCTGTAATAGCTACATCTACTAGTTGCATTCATCAATACTAGTCTGTCCCAGAATAACATAGAATGTTTTTGATCATGCATAACTTTAAAAACAATGTAACCCTGTGGAGCGGGTGTCCATGACAGCTATCAAGAGGGCTGTTTGAAGGAAGCTTGTTATTGAGAAACTATGACTGGCCATCACGTTTCTGTTAGATTGAAGCACTCTTTATAAAATTCAACATGTTAATACAAGGCATCATAACTCTTCAAATGAACATTAGTTCATTACCAAGCAGGAGATGGGAAGTTAAAGTTAGTAAATCAACCAACCAGCACTCTGTCTTGAATGTCCTAGATTTGTATTTTTCTGAGTCTTGCAGGCCCTTCAAAATGGTGAGCTTATCCTAGTTGAATATGATAGTCTGGTCAGAGTTGTGACAGATTTCACAAGAAATTTCAAGGAAAGAAGCAAAGCAATCCTTTTATATGCTTCAAACAGTGATGAAGGAAATAATACTCCATGATGGGTACAACAAGTACAAGATCTCTCACATGCAAAAGGATTCTTTTGAAGAGGGGGGATGCATTGTAGTTCTTACAATTATTATGCTTAAGAAGGAGACACAAAAAACATGGGTCTGCTCTAGGGTCTGTAAGGAAGGTTTGTAAATACCCATCTGGTGGTAGGACATGATGTGTAGTCATGATTGTTGTAGGTTGAATTAAGTATTTTCCTCTTATTCTTCACTAAATTACTAGTGATAATGTCGCATTTTAAACTAGAGTTTTACTCCTACATGTTCTCTAAAGTTGACTATTGTATAAATATAATTTAGAGTTTGCATTTGAAAAATATCAAGAATAAGAATCAAACTCTAACATCTTTTGGGACATTATTTGGAGTTAAACTCAAACATATTCTGGAACAGACTCTCTAGTATTCATCATAGAATAAACTCATGATTTCCACATAATTTGAATGCAGTTTCTTTTATGCAACTTTGTTGCAAACACCTTTATCCAGCACATCTCTCCCAAGAGTGTTTCATCTAGCAGCAAGCCGCTCATGGTTTAGATCTTCACTAGGAAGAACAAATAGATGCTAGCAAATAGGGAAAGTACCATTTGCTTTGAGCAGAGTAAAGAAACACATCAAATGTATGCGAATTCAACTATGATATGGCTGAAATGCCTTTGTATGCAGTGGAATTGATTTTGTTTATCACTATTTTGTAGAATATCCAAAAGTGATACTCTAATAAACATTCAATTGTAGCTCATGCCACTGCTTGATGGAACAAATTTACCAGTGAGTACTAAATCGTTTAAGATTGTTTTGTTTCAACAAGCAGCCAGGACATGAACAATACTATCAAAAGAAAGCTGCGGGAGTATTCAATTCACAATATCTGAAATACTTTAGATATGAAACGCCTTACTAAGTAAGTGAAGGGCGATTGATTTCCTGCACATAAAGCATGTAACATTTCAAACCATCAATTCTCAAATCCTCTGTGGATGCCCTCTAAAAGCAGTTCATAATCTACAGCACTTGGTCGTAAAATTTAGAATCCTTTGTTTGCCACCATTATACAAATCATTAGTAAGCTCTTCTCATACACCAAACGGTTTTTGTTGGATCTGACATTTCCATTAACACTCAACTTAAATTAGTCTTGATTCGTCAACAATATCAAAGTAATACAACGTTTTGACAATATTTCTTGACAGCAATTATTTTTTTGTCGTCATTGTGTGATATCTCACGCGATTGTACAGAGTTTATTAACATTGTATGAGTTATTTCTAGACACGCACATATAACTAGACAAGTCAAAATGAACTATGAATAAGAGTAATGGTTTTCCTTTAAGATTGGTCCAGGAGCATGACATTACGGAAAATATTTTTACTAACCAGATAAAGTATTTCGTTACTCTACACCAGCTGATAGATGTATTGATACAAAAATGACAGAATCAATCTCTATTAGTTCCATTCCTCATTCATCAGTTCATTGTTCCAAAGCATGTAAAGAGTTCAAGCTAAATGATCAAGAAAACATGAAGACAAGGCCCTCTCTTTAACAACATGTCTTTTATGGAGGTGGGATCGAGCTTTTCTTGAGGTAAACATCATATACCAATGTAGATCCGGGCTTTATCAAGCACTCTCCATCATCTAGGCATACGCCCTTTGATCCGTAGGCGAGATTGGGTGGAATTATTGCTTGGACTTTCTGGCCAACGACCATTCTAGAAACGATATCTTCAAGTCCAGGGATGACAGATCCTGAACCGAGCTTAAACAAGAGAGCATTAGACTTTCCTTCAGCATGAGTTGCATCGAATATTTGTCCACTAGCCAAGTATCCAGTGTATTCGATAGCAACAATATCTCCAACGTACGGCGTCACTGGTTTCTTATCCAAAGAATCTTTCAATACTGCATATTTAATACCAGATGGCGTAGTGATGATTTCTTTCGTACTGGATGCATAGGTCGGACTAGGTCGTGCTATTCCAGCTATTGATGCGCCTACAAAGGAGGTGTAGCAGGTTGAGAAAAAAGATCGCCGGGTTGAAATTGTATCCGGCACAGTCGCTGTTGACGTATCACTACTCAAGAGTGAAAATGCTTCTGCACTATTACGCAAGAAGAGGATAGTTCCGACGAGAAGGATACGGGCGGAAAACAGTTGGTTTATCATGGTGTCTGGTAAAGACTGACGTTCGTCTATTTTCAGTGAATCTATTGCACCACTTGCTGTTCGGATCCGACGAAAAAATGTAGCAAATGTCGGATCTGAGCAGGAAAGTCGGAGTCTTCTCCTACCTTGACAGGTCGGATCCGACATTTCGAGGTTAATGGGTATAGTAGCACCGAGGTCCGATAGATATGTTAGTACCAATTTATAAATGGGGGCTATTTATAATTAGTAAGCACCCGT
>JALLAW010000687.1:0-11712 GCA_036939535.1 Cyclotella kingstonii | reverse complement strand
AAGTACCTACGTAATCCGCTAATAAAAAAACATTTTTGAAAACACAAATCCGCGACTATGAAAAACACGATTAGTACTACATACATAGATACAAAAATAGATATTTTTCTACTAATGTCGCCGACTGTAACTCCGATCTTACCTGCGGTACACTTGTTCAGCAGTGATGAGGAAAAGTTTGACTCAATGAACATCCCCAACTCCACCAACACCGATATCGGAAAGAAAACTGCAGGAACGAGTGTTGTCAATGCTCTCAGTCTCCTTCTCCATGAGGATCCCTTTTTAGTCGAACATGGACTAACATCCTATCGAGGCAATTCCCACGATAGTCCCCTCCGCAATAACGATGATGATGGCGTTGTCGATTGCGATGAGGAGGATCCCGTCTACACTTATGCCTCCAATCTTCTCAATACCAACAGCAGTGTGATTCCTACCAGCTCATCTTCGGGATGGATGTCATCATCATCATCGGAGGAGTATCGCCAGCGTGCCACTGTTGCATTAGCTGATGTTGATCGAAAATTGGCATTGGTGGAAAGTATGGTGCAGCGTATTTCAAGGGATGACCCTGAAACCATTGCAGGTCCATTCCTAAAACTGCATGGGTTTGATTTACCTGCTAAGATTTCTGAGGATGAGACACACGTCGAAGTGCTCTCAAAGATGGCAAGTAACAACGAAAACCCTGACTCATCCTCATCAGTAATGACAATCAATACTATTCGGGACAAAGTATCGCGTCTTCATCGTCAGTCGCAACTTTTAGCAACAACTGCTATTAGAGTAGAATCTACTCTCCAACGTGGAGTCACTCGAATGGAGTCTGCAACTACTCGATTATCACGAGTGTTGGAGTTGAGTGCAACATTGAAAATGATTTTGAGATTGCAGTTTGAAGCTAAAAAGATCTCTTCGGATGGGAGTTTGTTGGATCTAGAATCCATTAAAAGTGGAGGAAGTATTGGCGGAGTGGATTTGAGGGATCTCACAAGAGCAGCAGCAAGTATAGCGGTCATGGAAGAACTATTGGCGCATCCAGCCATCACACCTACCGATGGAAGTGCTGCAATCGATGTTGTGGAGAAAATACGTCCAGGAGCTAAAGAAGTGGCTGGGTTTGTACGCCAAGCAGCGGCAGGTCTAATGAATGATTTGCAGAATCAAAACTCCTCTTCAGATTTGACAGCCTCTCTTTCTAGATTGGGTGCTACACTTCAAGTTTACTTTCATTTAGGAGAACTGCATGATGCTACTTGGAAAGCTGTTTCTTCTGCCTTGGGGCCAGCTGAGAAAGCAAACTCTCAACTGTTTCATCCTACCGCAATACAAAAGATGAAAGAGATGGCTCAGGCTGAAGCCAGAGCTTTGGCTGATGTAGAAGCACGCAACGATGGAAAAGATGATCCATCATCGATAATCTCATCTTCGAACCCTGGTCTTCCCAAAGCTATGGATCCACGCCAACGAAAAAAACAAAATGAAGCAGTATATGAACGACTCTTTCAACGCAAACTCCGTGAAAAACGCGCTTTGGCAGCATCAAAATGGGCTGATGCTATTGCAGATGCTTCTTCCCGAGTTTGGAATTTGCATCGAGTTTTGGTGCGTAGAAACGATCCAGTGACACGGAAAAACTTTTTGGAAGTGGTTGCTGAAAAGGGCGTCCCTAAAGAGTTTGAGAAAGCAGATGTATGGCTTCAGCGGTTTCATCGAATGAGGATAGAAGGAGAGCAAAGTAGAAATAATGGTGGCAGTGGAGAGTCATCTGTAAATAAGGCAAAGTTTTCTGTTTTCTCCCTTTTCTGGATTCAAATCTGTCTTGGTCTGGGAAGTCGAATCAAGAGATTGCTGTCACATGATGGCGGGAGTATTGAAGGAGAAGTCGCTGCACTGTATCCAGCTATCCGAGCCTCATCTTTGGAAATGGTGACTGAGTTGTATGACGTTCTGCAAATGGCGCTGTTGTCTTTGGATGATTATTCTACTGGATCTTTCGCTTCTATCGGAGGAGGTGCTGCTGCTGATATTGGTTGGGCCACTGCAGGTGTAATGGGTGGTTCTGCTGGACTTGAGGATTCAGTGTTTTTTGGTACAGATAGTGTGCTGGAGGATAATCTTGTTACCAAAGCAGATGAAGCTGCAGGAGGTTTCTTTGTGCGAAGTAGCGCTGATTCATGGACACACGTGGATGCGAACGTTTTCCTGCAAGGTACTTCTGCCGCCCGTCGCAGTGGGGTAGGGTTAAAGTCGGGCGGATCTTCATCATTGGTAAACTCGTCTTCAACCATCACTATATTTTCTTCCGTTGAATGGATCGCCTTACATGGTGGAAGAACTGATGATAAAATCGATTTTGTTAAAAATGGGAACACGCCAATGGGTCTCGGATTGTTGGGTAGCGTATTCTTAAAAGAGTCTAGAAAGCGTCTATTTGCGCCGTTAGAATTCATGTTTCCCGAGGCGGTGGCTGTGGATGAAGACGGTGTAGCACTCCCTGTGTTACCTACCTTACCGTCCCGATATGATTTGGCGAAACTCGATGCCATCATTCGTGAAGAACTCTCTCTTGCAGATCCACGTCAGGGTGGTGGGGAAATGAGTATGATTTCGATGATTGGTGAAATGGTAGTGAAAATGCTTCAAGAATTTTGTTCTGCAGCAAGACGATCGATATGTGAGACAGTCGATGATAGAGTACTTGATCCTAGAACAGGATCAGCGAGTGAAGCAGTGAAGCACAACCTTAAAGTGGCGAACGTTATGGTATGTTTTTCAACTTCTTTTTTCAATAATGACTTAACACTTTCTCATATTATTGGTGCTTCGTTCTCTTCAAAAGAGCACTCTTGCCTCATTCGTGAAAAATGCCCCTGATAATACATTCATCATTCCCTTTCAACCAGCTTCTTCACCGCAACACGAAGAGGCATCTCACGCTTGCTCTATCGCCCTTCTTCCCGCATTACAAGGAATTGAAAATCTCGTTAGAAAATCTATCCTCGATCCTCTTTGTCACGCACTCAACCAAAAAATAGCTACTGCGACAGCTAAAATGCACCGTGGATCTTATAATCTGGAATCAACAAATATTCAGTCTACTTCTTTTGTACAGATTTACCTGACAGATCATTTCGATACCATTGCCGCCACCTACCTATCACAGCTTCCAAGTGAATATGCTGCCATTGTGGCATCAACAATTGCCACCTTTTCCATGTACTCATTCGTATCTAATGCGGCGTTGATTAGACCTCTAGGGGAAACAAGTAGGCTTCGTCTAACTCAGGACCTGGCAGATTTCGAACTAGTACTGGAGCAATTTGTCTTCAAGGGAAGCACAACCACATCTCTGAGTCAAGTAGCTAATGGAAAACCATACTGTGAGCTTCGTGCGTTGAGGCAACTTTTATATTGGAACTTGTTGGACGACAAGACTCTATCTCCCGCTGAGATAGCGAAAGCTCTTCTACGTGAGGTATGGGTAAAGGATATACGTCCTTCTACTCTGTTTCACTTCCTCTTTTCTTTTGCGCCAACTATATTATCATCTCCTCATCATTACAAGCGTATGGAGGCTGGAGAATATGTTGGTATGTTAATTAAACTTGATGGGTCGATTGATGATGGCGAAGCAAGTGCTTGGATGACTTGTATGGCTTGTTGCGATGCTTATCAGCAGAGGGAAAGTTTGGATCTAAATGTTACAGATGGGGATCGGCGAATTAGTGCCATCTTGATGATAATAGGTCCAGAGTTGCTCAGAAGACGAAGGCAGTGAGCTCAATAGTTTTAATAACTACTGTACTACTTGTTACAGTACCTTAGCAATATAAGACAGGCATTATCAAGTGGTGCATTAATTGCACTAATAATTCATGAATATTTCTACCCACGCAAAGATCGACCTAATCTTCGACTTTTCCTCTTTCGCCCCCTTGTTCTCTCAATCAGCCTACTAATGAATGCTACGAAATTCGTCCCAGGCTTAAGTGCTATTGACACTGCATACAAACTTATCAGAAAACCAACCGATGATATCATTCGAGTACGCCCTCCAAAGGTGAAATGTGAAAAATTAATTGAACCGGTAGAGATAAGTTGCTGTATATAACCTGCTAAAAAACCGAGACCACCTCCAGCCAATATAAGTGTCAACTCATCTTCTTCGAAGATTGGATGGAGAACTCTCTCAAATTGAGCAGATGTCATTGCAGACATTCTCATGCGTAGAGTTTGTTCGATTTCCAACACTTTGTCAACGTAATCATGCAAATCAGTCAGATAAGTAAAAAGATTTGCACATGTTCGTGCTGAAGCAACTTTCAATTTTCTAGATTTTAACTCTAGATCAATCGCTCCTAAGGTGAGCTCTTTAGTAAACACGGCAAATCGAGTTGCTAATAGCTTCTCCCACTCGGGCAGGGTTGTAGGATCTGTAAGCATGGAGCTCCACAGTTGACGAGATGTTAGAACTTATTGAGAAAAAGACACTTCAAAAGTAAGAAATTGAGGTTTGGCATTATACTAACGAATAGTATGACATACGTACCTTTTGTAGCAAAAAACTTTGAAAAATCAGAAGAAACTTCAACTTGCCGTCTAAGAAATAAACCTTGCAGCACCACCGGACCGATTTTGATGGGATTCACAGGCTCAAAAATCCACTTGAGCGCCAACCAATTCGTTGCAAGTCCCACAATAAGACCTCCCACACTTAACGTCCAAGGATTATCCCAATACAGAGCCACAACTAATTGTATCAGACCTAACAGAAATCCAAACCACAATCCACTATCTGTCAAAAAGGCAAGTTCATCCTTCCCTGATATTTGAAACAACTTGCCCAACAGTGATCTATCTGACATCATCATATTTACTACACAATTTCGCAAGTTACAAATTTTACCAATATTGTTTTGTACATCTACAGTCAGATCTCTCAAAAACTTGTGAGCTACTTTCTTTTGAATCCATCCGTCCATATCCTTACTGTAGTTAGTCGCAAAGTTTTGGAATAGTTTAGGTTTGTCGGCGAGGAGTTCGTCGATGAATGGCTGTACAATTTTACCACTCGATGGCAAGAGAATATCAGCAACCATGTCTGGGTTCAAACGCTGAATGATTTCTTCCATAGTCAATAGCTCATTTATAGTAGTGTTCACCATGGCCTCTGACATTTTCAGCGTCTTTGCAGGAACAATGCCCTGCCAACCTAGTAAACCAAGTGGTTCCCCTTCCACTCTGTAAATTGGAACACCACGCCATTTAATGGGATAAAATATCATTTGGACAGCAAGATAGTTTGTGAACCAACCAACAAAACCGGCAATAAAGGGGATTATTGTGTAAACTTTCCAATTTGACATGTAGGTTGTGACGCCATGAGTCACAATCCTACTTAACAATGAAGTGCTTGCCATGATTGGATCTATTACAGAGGAGTGACAAATCACTGATCTACGTGTCTTACATCTACTATTAATCTGAACCTGCGAAATACTGACGGAATGATAGTTTCGTCGAAAAGTGGCATGTTGATGGACTCCATGAGAGAAAGCAGTGGGCAGTTGTCTCCAGTATTGTAAAGAGCGTGTCGTTGACTCTGCCAACTCAAATGACATCACAAATAGTATTGCGATAGATGCAGGGAAGGTGAAGAAGGATAGACGGGTCATGATTTCAAAAGTTTCTGTTTGTACTATGATGTCAATGAGTGGTCTGCTGAGGAAGAGGACATTGTCCAGGTGACATGTTCAATGACGTAAATTTTGCGCTCAGTATCTTCAAATCCATATACACTCTTTTTATAGTATGGTACGGTAGAAGTAAAAGAGCAATACTAGGTACTACAACGTACATACCAGACTCCACTAGTAATTCCTCTTGAGGTAGAATTGCTACTAAAGGTAGGAGTACTACACTCCTGATTGCAACAGGAAGAAGGTGATATAGTATGTGAAACAGCCATTTATGGTACAGACTCGGAAGACAGCTACTACTACATTTTTGGCAAGCTCTCTCTAGCGTTTCTACTGTCACCATGGATTTGACATCACAGGTATCAACGTCTTCATCAGCGTCTCGAAATGGAATAAATATCAATGATGCATTATCAATTTTAAATGCTCGTGTGAAAGGAGGTAGTGAGACAACCCCTTCTGAATCGAACAGAATAACAGAAGAAATGAAAGGTATGGGGCAAACTATCACCATTACAGATCAGCTTGAGTTCACAAAATCGAACGCCTTCAACTGTCAATGTGCAAAAAATGCAAATACTAGGATAGATTGTGAACTTGACGATGATTTGAGTCATAAAAAAATGAAGGAAGAGCGTGCCCAACGAGGGCTTGTAATTCAATCCACTTTGCAAGCAATGAATGTGGCTGATCTGCTCGGGACAATATTCGCCGCACAAACGGAACGAGTGGAAACCTACCGAACGTTTGATCAGTGAGTGAAAAAATACAACATTTCTTAGCGAAGAATTTTTGTCCGATGTATGCTCAACCTATCAATGACTATTCGAATTCATCTTAGAGGTTTGTTTATGATTTTAACGTCAGGAAACATGACATCTTACCCAAGTTTATGTGCACAAGTGACTGCTTCTTTTTCTGTAATCAGTGATACAATTAATTCAGCCAAGTTAATTTTATCTGACAAGCACGAGCGAAATGAAATTTGTACTCTCGTCAGCCAATTGCAGAAGTGGGAGAGTGAAAAGTTGAACCTAACTGCTGCATTACATTTGGAAAAACTGCGTTTGAGAAATTTTGAGTTCGATTTAATACATGAAAATTCAAATGAATCAGGCGATGAAGGCACAATTCAGCTCTTTAAAAATGGCATTCAAACATTGGAGAAGAGTGTTTTCAATAAAATTCAGTCTATCAATGAAGTTCTTGAAGAATTACAATGCTTGGCTGCTGATGAGGATGGCAATGTGGACTAAAGAAGCTTGAAATAGAAAAAATGTATTTTACAATTTCATGTATGTCAACTAATGTGAAACACATTTTGCTTCTCCTGTTATGTGATGAAGATGTGGCATTGAATAGTTATCAAGACAACTGTTCAATTACTATTACCACTTATTGTATAACTGTCATCCAGTTAATACTATATCCAGATATCCATCTTGTCATCCGATGCTTTTGACTTTTCACTAGGTGTTGATCAATAGAGTTGTACTGAACATATTTCATTATGCTACAACAGAAACTGCAATTTTCAATACTTTCTCTTCAGTGTCTATTCTCCAGATTGTAATTATTTAAATCAACCATATGTATCTCATTAGATAAACTATATGATGGTCCATCAATATACCCTTAGTAGAAACAGTACTAAGGTTTGCATGATGATAACCTTCAGTATTTTTGACACAGCAACAAACACCATGATGCAAACCTTCTCATGTTTTCATCTTTCTAGGCATTATAGCTAACTATATTATGAATCAATTAATGATGATGAAACATGAAAGTTACATTTAGAAAAACTGCATTAATCATTAATGTGGCATATCCTAAGATGATTGACAAAACACATTCTCCCACTTTTTGAATGACACAAGTATTGGATATCACAATCAGAGTACTACAACCCAGTAAAAATTCTTCTACAAATCCTACATCTTGATTGATAATGATCAATGGTCTCCTCTTCATTTATTTTCTCTTTTTCCTTCTTGTTTGAGTGAGATGTGTCAATACCCCTGCTGTTAGAGTACCCACATTGATAAGTTGACAGATAGTTTCCTCATTTGGGATTGCAATTGGGTATGCATTGTGATCATTGCCAGCTAAATGGCTTTATGCATGAATCAAGAATCTATCATGATCATAAAAATATACTAATATTGATAAACATGGCCCAACACTTGTCTGGATTTTTCTCAATTCCAAACGGGTTCTTGTCTGCACCTATCACACCCATAAATAGTAGCACAAGTTCTATGGTAAGTCTTACACAGTTTGGCTGTCTGATTTGAAGAGTGACTCTCTTGGGGGATGCATTTGGAGAAGGACTCACTTGTCTCCACTTCTGTCGCATCAATGGAAGACCTTCATCAATCAATTCAAAAGAGCAGATTAAATGCCTCTGCAGACAAGTGCACAAAGTGAAGGATCCATACTGTTTGCAATGGTACAGTCCTCAGTGCATGCCTGCCACCTCTTGCAGAGAACCCCACAGTTGACAAAACATTTTTAGGAAAAACGCAGAAGAAGCAAAATATATATCTCCATAGATAAGACAATTAGTCATGAACCATGAAGGCTTCATAACATAAATTCCAAGCATGTCTTCACAATTTGTATCCTCTTCAATTTCAACTGCAACGTCATTCTGTTCCTTCCACAAGCAGCATTTTGGATCCTGCAGCCATTCTCCGGTTTACTATCGATGACAATTTAATGAGGAAGTCATGGGTTCTCCAATCTTCATCTGTGCAATATTTTCAAGAGATAGATTCATTCACACATATCAATTCTGATGGGCTCAAATTTGAACACTGACATCAACTTGTATGAACTAAATGCCATATTCTCAGGGCACTTGTCAGGCTGGTGAGACCATCATACACATTGAAGTAGATCATCAAAGTGACTTTTGGGCATACAGAACTTGTATGGACCATAAATTTCTCCTGTGGATAAATTCATACTTTATCATTAGAGTTAGGACTCATGAATGTAGCACTCAATAGACCCCTGGTTCGTCATCGATAAGCATCTCAATATGGGTTTAAGAACTTTAGAAGATAGTTGACCAGGAACTTTGTTAAAGTTATGTCAAAGATGAACGCCTTATGATCGCAAGGACATTCTAGAAAGGGAAGAGATTTGTAACCTCTAAGTCTTTGAATCTGAGATATCCATCAAACAGGAAGGAATCATTGATGTGAATAGCCTGAATTCCTCTAAATCTAAAGAGGCAAATTCAAGGCGAGTTTTAAACCTCCCATCAACGATTCATTCGTTTCAGTCCATCATTATCAGAGTTTCTCTACTCTTTCTGTCCACTGAGCGCTTTGCCCAATGAAACCGAGGTCGAAGAGTTCTGGAGGTATCAGATATCTAGGCATGTTTTCTACTCAAGTAATGATCGGATGGTGCCAGATATGCTTGAGATGTTGCTGGTATATTGGTTTGAGTCCATTTGGTTTTAATGCGACATTCCTATAAGCTACCATGACTCTGACAACCTTGCAGGGATTAATGTACATTCTTCAAGAGATCCACCGGCTAAGAAGCCGAATATCTTGCTACCAGTTTTTGACACATTGAGTTAGCTCACCTCTACAGACAATACCTATCTCACCAGATTGGTGTAGTGATATCGATTCATGGTTGTTCTGCACCACCACTGCTCTGGTCTTATCAGTTTAAAACAATGTGGAGAGAAATGCGCCATGATCAAGGTATTGTTGATGAGTCTCAC
Organism: Cyclotella kingstonii; assembly: GCA_036939535.1. Taxonomy (NCBI): domain Eukaryota; phylum Bacillariophyta; class Thalassiosirophyceae; order Thalassiosirales; family Thalassiosiraceae; genus Cyclotella; species Cyclotella kingstonii. The sequence goes on along the minus strand of JALLAW010000687.1, from coordinate 2,259 downwards.
CTCCTTTAATCCGCCGGCCGGACGATGTTCATCCCCAAAGAGAGGTCATCCAATGTATTAGTTGATACTGCGCTGGGTAAGTGTCTGGAGCTGATCTGAGCTGTCAATTGATCATACATGAGTGCGTGCGTGAGTTGTGTTCATTTTAATAGTAAATTTTGTTTAAAGAAATTCTAAACTGCGCTGCTCAAGTAGCCCATGAGCCCCGAGAATCCCTTCCTTCTGATTCCCAATTGCGATTCCAATCAGCAGAAGGTCTAATTGGGACCTGTCCTCTAGTGATACTCATTTCCCGCAACGCCTCCAGGAGGAACTGTGTCCAAGTTCTACTTATAGACCGGGTCAGTAACGCTTTCTAGGGTCTTACTGAGATTAGTATGACGGGTAGCGGTCGCCACTCTCACTGTGTACAGCAAGCTGCTCATGGACTCCAATGTTTCAACTCCCTTAGCCCACAGTACCTCATGACCTCCATGAATTGTCGAGGGAATAAGAACTCATATTGTTAAAAATTCCTATGTATTCCTTCGATAATTTCCACCGGGAAGTCAAGGTTTTCGATGGTACAACCTAGATCTCCATGAAAGTACCACTCCAGCCGATTACAGAGTGATTCGCTGTCGAAAGTTACTACTTATATGTCGTCATCTGACTTGCCAGTAATTGTTGTAATGACACTACTTTCCTCTTGTAAGTTCGCTGTAGAGAGAGATGATCCGCCTGCTGATCTATTAGAGCACAAAAAACGTCCACACTTTTGCCATCAGAGACATCTCCATTGGAGCTGAGATCTGACTCCATTTCTTTGTTCCTAATAATGATGGACTCAGCCACGATCCCACAGACCTTGTATTCGCACATGCCTTAGACCTCTTAGCGTTTCTAGAAAAGCCGATCTAATTTTCTGTCGAAATTTCCTCTTCCTTTGCTTTGTCATCTGTGCAATCCTTCTGATGAAGAGCGCTCAAGTCAAAGAGCTTAATATTCTCTATTGAAAGAATCGATGATTTAGTGCCCCTAATGTATGCATATCCCTTTGATGTGTACTTGGATGATTGAGTCAGGCGGAGTTGATTGATATGAATAAATTAAATCGCTTCTTCTAATTTACATCGATGATCAAGCATCCATTTGTAGGTGTTTGCCCCAGGATATTGCACAAAGTAGGAGATATACTCCGCAAAGGCCTCTTCACCCCTCGCGCACAACCCTATGAAGTCGCCCGTTGCAGATTCTAACAAGCAAATCAGAAGGGGTGCTCTGTCCACCGTCATCTTGCAGAGGACTTTTCAGACCAATAGCGTAGTGGAGCTTTTTTACTCCGACCCCGTGGATTAGGGAGGACCGGATTTTAGTTTTATGTCAGGGAAGTGAACACATTCAATCTCAACCGATTCAAGGAAGACAGAAAAATTTCATTGAGCTATACCAGTTTCTTTTACCATTTTTTACTTCGGGGTGAGATTTGAAAGTTGGAGCGTAGACGGTTTGAGAGAAGTCACCAAAGAAGTGCTTCCAAGCTTGTTTGTCGTATGCTACTTTCAGCAAATCCTTCAGTCAAGGGAGGTCCTCAATGTCGGTCTGAAAAATGAAGGCGCGATCCAGGCGTGCACTTTCAGAGTAAGGCACAGAAGGAAGGAACCCAGAGAACTTTGCACGTTTCAATGTTTACTGGAGTAGTGAGGTAGATTATTCCTAAAAACCAATTCCAACTACTAAATTCGAGCGTATCTTTCCCTCAACAAAGTGGTTGGCGATAGTATTAGGAATAACTAGGAGGAGCGTATTTTGATCCGTATGGAGTGATTGGCATGGTTTGATTGAGACCGCGAAGTTCAATCTCCTGAGGTCATCCTCCATTTCGATGATGTCTTCTTGCAGGGATCTGTTCTCGCTTCCTTTGCCTGTGAAAATGATGCTCCTATTGATCCATTTGATCGTATGTAATTTCTCGCTAAAGGTATTAGCTGTTGAAAATCGAAAGCATTTACTGTATTTCATCAGGACCACCAACATCTCGGAACGCTTGGTAGATGAGACGGGCCGTCCTGTCCCCATTGTGTTGGATCCAATCGAGGGCGAACAGGAGTTTTGCGTCCAGTTTCTCTTTCACTGATGAGGCTTCTCAACTTTTATTTGAGAGTTGACTACCACCTGTTCCAGTGGGAAAAGGATACTTCTTTGACAGTCAATGACGACATTCTATATCTCATCACGTGGTCACTTCGTCGCTCTATAGAAGTCATCGACACTTATAGT
>JALLAW010000686.1:0-11714 GCA_036939535.1 Cyclotella kingstonii | reverse complement strand
CATCTCAATGATCATGCTGTCAACTATTGCAACCTATGTTGGTTTGAACAAAATCACTTTAGTTGTTGAAAGCGACGGCAATCAGGGTCATGGTTATTACGATAGATTTTGATGTAGAGCTAGGTACAAAGTTTACAAAGGAATGTCAACAAAATTCGTTAAAATTGCTGCCTCAATTGAGGCAAAATAGCGCCTCAAATGAGGCACTTGGTCTGTTAGAATAGACACTAGAGGTAGTGCTAATTTTCTACTCCTACTATTTCAATTACCTATAGTAGTCTCTAAACTCTCTCATTCACATAGGAACCATATACCCTACGTAAACGTGCTTATGTTTTGGATCACAAAAAAAACAACCGTACTTAAATAACGGAACGGATGTAGTGGGACATATCTGAATGAAGAGATGTTAAACTCTACAATTTCCTTTTTTTCACCTGACGAACATGAAATTCGTCGCGTTGATGGCTCTGGGCTCTGCTCTTTTTGCCTCGCAAGAGGCAAATGCTTTCTCCCCTGTCTCAAAAAGCAAAATATTGGAAAATCTTAAGGGAATGAACATGGCTGGACGTGGCGGCGCCGCCCAACCTGACACCTATGCTGGAGGTAAGAGCGTGGCGACGTCACAATTCTTTTGGTTTTGGTTTCACCATTGTGTTGGTCTTTGATGAATTGACAGATACTTTAAATACATTCTGTCAAAAATTATTCAATTGAATGAGACTAATCCCTCGTGTCTGTTGTTTTTACTCTGTGGGTTCTGGCTTTGAGAAAGGAGCGAACGTTGGACCCCCTCCAGACCTTCCCTCACTTCTACTTCACAATAGGATCGTGTACATCGGTATGCCATTGGTCCCAGCAGTGACAGAACTAGTGATTGCAGAACTGCTCTACCTCAACTACGAAGACCAAGACAAACCCGTCACAATGTACATTAATTCCAGCGGAACCACAACTGCTACAGGGCAAAGTGTTGGGTTTGAGACAGAAGCTTTTGCGATTGCCGATGTGATGAAATACATTCGTCCTCCAGTTAATACAGTGGCAATTGGACAAGCATTTGGTGCTGCAGCGATGATTCTATCACAGGGAAGAAAAGGTGGAAGAGCAGCATTGCCCAATGCCACGATCCTTTTGAATCAACCCCGCTCACAAGCTCGTGGACAGGCGTCGGATATTGCAATAAGGGCTCGTGAGGTTGCTCATAATAGGAGGACTACGTGTGAGCTTATTGCTCAGGCTACGGGAAAGCCACTAAGTGTTGTTATGAATGATTGCCAGCGGGTGAAGTACTTACAACCAGATGAAGCAGTTGAGTATGGTCTTATTGACAGAGTTATAAGGAGGGAGGAGATTTCGCCTCTTATGAAACCAACATTCCTATCACAACTCTAACTCTGTCACTTTTATAAGAGTAAATTATTATTACAAGTGAACACGCACTCAGCATTGCAGCGCAACAAAGTATTTTATTAACAACCAAGAATGCATGAGAGTGGTCTTACTGACGGAATTATGAGAGATAGATTTCGTCTCTAATGAAACCACTCTCACTAGCTCCAACTCTCTATATTTAAGATTAGTTCATTCGTACAGTCTAACATACAGTTTTCACCGAAAATTCTGTACGGATAACAACTCAAAGTGGAAATTATGTATGTAAGAAATACTCCTGGATCGGGATTCCTGTGAGCATCAACTAATTAGTGACCACGTAGTGTTAACCTACGCCCACAATCTGGTATTAGTCCGGAGTTTCCGTTCCCGTCACTGCTGCCGAAACCCAAAAAGCAATTGCATTTCCCTGTTTCGTGGTCACACAGACCGTGGTTCGAACATTCGTATGATTGAGGTAGACCTGTCACCGGATCCACACCATATGGACAAGTTCTTTCAGAGCATGAATATCCTTCAAAGCCTTCATCACACAGACATCCCACTATCAATAAGAACATATTGTGATTGCTTTGAAATGTAAGAGAAAATATGACTGTACTGGCAGTGACCCAACAACTTTCTAGAACTCACTGATTCTATCCGCATCCCATGTTTTAGCATCATTTGGGTCAGTTCCATATATAACGGGCAAATACGACCCGTTACTTGCAACGTTATGTCGACCTAATTCCCTCATAGTTAAGCAAGTTCCATGACCTGAACAAGATTTCATTGGTTCATTTCCACCTGCACACTCCACTATAAGTAATTCAACGAAAGCTTTATGAACCTGAAGACTATTCAAAAAGTAGAAACGGTATTCAACAATTAAACTCACTGTACTCGCATGCAGCTCCAAAAAATCCATTATTGCAGCTGCATTCTCCCGCTGCCCGTTGGCAAATGCCCATATTACTGCACTCGACTTCGATATCATGAGCAACATTTGAGGAACTTGGATAAGAAAACCATGATAATCCTTTCTTACAGGTACGCAATGAACAATCGCCACCCATGAAGCCTTGTTCGCAAGAACATCGCTTTGTAACGGGGTTACATACGCCATGATTGGAGCAAGGTGGATCGCCTAAGAATAATTGAAAAGGATGTCATTTTTGATATATTCGAAGTGAATATTTCTAGATCATTGAAGAGAAAGCAACAAGTACAAAAACTGTCCCTTGCCTGGACATGAAGTGATAACTGTCAAAGCATGACCACAATCCCCTCGGTTTCCAATACCACCATAGCCATTGCTCCCTGCGTATTGGTCTCCGTTTGTATTGAAACATTTGCAGGTTCCTGTATCTTGATCACACTTTCAAGATGAAGGGGATAGTGTTTACTTCGGAACAATTACAAAGATCTATCGTAATAATAGTTGAGAATGCCACAAACTTACTACGCCACGGTTTGAGCACTCATCATTTTCCTTATCTCCCTTGACAGCGGTATAAGCTACACCGTTGTGATCGACCAGTGTTCCATACAAGTTGTCTGACGCTACCTCAATAGAACTCCATGACTCCATATCGAAAGTCTCCGGAACAAGTGGAGTGAGTGGCCCGAAGTTACTTAAAAAGGTAATGCTAACGATGTTCGAAAGGTCGTTTCGGCATAAGGTGTTTCCATGAGAATAAGTGATAGACACTGAATCTATACTTGGAATGGATTCAATTGCTTTCTTCAGGGACATTATTGACGCATTAGCTGGGACTAAAATGCAGTGGAGGAAATCATAATGAAATTAGCGAGCGAAATGTTTCCTGGAGAAGAGTAATTGATAAAATCACTGACTGTTTGTTGAAGCTTTCCCATCAAAAAACAAGAGTAAATGACCGGTTGAACCACTAGCATAGCATCGTAGCAACTGAACTTCTTGCAATGTTCCAGTGGTTGTTAATGGATCGTCACCTTTGGGACACACTCTGACAGAGCAGCTGACGAAACAAATGAAAAATAATGAAAAGAAAGAAATCTCACAAGCAGCAGATTAATGTTGAGGTATCAGAGGATGGTACTTACTCATACCCAGTCCAACCAGTATCACATACGCAGCCAAATATTTTATCCCGATCCCAAACTTGGTCATAATTATATTTTTGAGAATATTGATTTCGTGTTGTTTGAGCAAGACTTCTGATTGACATGCACTTTCCACGAAAGTTACAATGGTTCTGACATTTGGCTTCCCATTGAGATAAACAGAAAATAAGCTTATCAGAACGTTGAAAACTAGTCGATACGACAACTTGATTCACTTACTTCTCTCGCAAGCCACTCCAGTGAATCCTTCATCGCAGATGCAGTTTCCAGACACACAACTTCCTCTTCCAGAGCATACCATAGTGTGATGAGCTATGTTGTCGGCTGTAGCAATATCGCTAAAGGCGGTGCCAAATGGACAGACTCTTTGTGAGCAGTCTGCTCCAGTATATTTTTCAGCGCACTCACAAACACCGAAAGTGTTACATAATCCGTGTTTGGAACATTTATTTGGGCATTGCCCGATACAAGAGAAAGGCATCATGAATTTCAAAAGGGTTGGTATCAGAAAAACAGATTTCATGACATGTAACAACAGTAAGATGAAATAATTTAACGTTGAAATCACTTTGTGAATGTATAATTGATATTAAACCTGGAAATCCAATCGCGACGTTGACGTTTTCAAGAATATGTATACGTTTCCACAAATTTGAAAAAGAGTTTGGAAGCATGTTTAAATTTATGAATTCAGAACATCAAAATTATCAGCATGCTGTCATACTGAGATGAAAGCATTGGAAATAGATGGAAAGAAGTCCTGGTCACTGTGAATTTGCCAAAACAAATTATGTATCGCAGAATATGGGACAGAAATAAATCTGCTGCAATTAATATCTTGTATCTATTTCTATTTTGTGCTAGAGGAGAAGATAGACCAACAAAGTTCAGAAGAGGTGATTTGATTTCAGATGATAATTGTCTAGTGTAGCTCTAGTCACTGCAATTGACGACTATGTTTTCAATTGTGTATATAATTTAATATCATACTAGCTCTAGGCAATGCATTACTATGATGTCGAAAATCGAGGATTTTTTAAAAATAAGCAGTGAACATGATGAAGTATTTGTTGTGGAGCTAAATTGGGATATATTCTACAACGTTACAACTGAGGATTTCTTACGACATGAAGATATATTTATTTTACGTGTTCCGCAAGACCAGTGCTCAATGTCGTGTGAAGCAATTTCATATTCCTTGTTTCGACTAACTGTACCATACTAACAATTGGCAAAAGAAGCGTTACTCGATCGTTGAGTAAAGCTTTTAAATTTTATGACTCTAGATCTAACAGGTGGTTCTTCCTCTTCTTCTCTATCAGCTAGAGGTCATGTCAGCTTGGGGTCAGCAGTTTGAAATGAAGATCCACTAAGAGAGATCTTTTAGATGAGTGATGTTGTAATAAACTTGAAAGTCTCCTCTGCTAGAACTATCTTCATCAGAGTCGTAATTCGTTCCCCGGGTGAACCTGATTTTATATTGCATGATTTTAGGGAATACAGACGCGACTTGAAACTCAGTATGATCTGTAGTAGATTATTTATCTTCGGGCAGATTTGCGCCTAGTGCTAAGATAGTCTCCGGCTTTATTGCATGTTATGGATGATTTGCCAAAATTTTATCAAGGCAAAAACGGCACTTTAATTCGAGACCACAAAACATAAGCCGCTACCGACCAAAAAAATAATAACGCAGATCTCAGAACAACAGCATCTCTCACATCTTGCTTTCCCAGTTTTGTCAATATCTTTCGTGCGCCTTTCATGATTCCCCCCATTCCTGCATGCTGTCCACGAGCATCAATAAGTAACGTGCCGTCGTCGTGAATGGTGTGGGTAAGCACAGAGACTCTCTCCAGTTCTTGTTGCATCATATTTTTGGTACGAATGAGTGAAGAAGTAATGGATTGCGCTTGCTGGGCGGCCGAATCTTGCGGTTTTAAACGACTAGTTGTCGCATGATTCTGCCTCTTTGCTACTCCTGTAGAGGTGGGCATTGTTTTATATCTATTGCTGTTGGGGTCCATGTCTTGGGATTATTTAACATGATAGTACTCTATAGAGTGCCTATCCTCCCTGACGCCTCCTCTCTCTAGAGAGAGAAAAGGCGAATTTCGAAGCACTAATATTAAGTCCTATTTAGTCCACAAAGTATTCCATTTAGAAGGAGTAACTTAGAAAATTGAATTTTCATCAAAAAGAATCGGATCAGAAATTACCCCATTGCTAACAGAGTTATGGCAACTTTTTTTCAGCACTCATGATTTCTTTGCCTTTTATACATCAAAATTATCTATGCATGAATGTAAATATGTATGTAAAATTGTAGAATCAGTGATATACTTCTCATGTGAAAGGTAAGAAATTGGAACACTGTGTCACCAAGTGAATCTGCTGCCAGCTTCCAACCTCTCAATAATTGCAATATGCCACCCTAGAATGATCCCTGATTCATCATAGGCACAAGGGTTCACGCCATCTGCAAGTTATTTCAGCCATAGAATGTCATCAACAATACGATCTAAATGCCAGTAAGAAGCTTGCTGGTGGGACAGTGATTGATGTTCTGTCCATCATGATCCCACTAGCAAAGCAGTCATCCACACTCATCAGTGTAGCCTTCAAACTTGGTGGGGGTCACATTACTACCAAAGTACTAAAATCCAGTTTGATTAAGGCCAATGATTCACCTCCACCTGTCTCTCCACTTGCTCCAAACGCTGTCAATACCACACCACTGCCAACAATCAATCCAAACAAAGACAACATCAAACCAGTCAATATGATGGTAGTGGAGCATGGAATGGAGGAAATGGAGTATGGAATGAAGGAAACAGAGCATGGAAATGGAAATATTGAGACAGGGCATGGAGATGAGGAAACGGAAATGAAAGTAAATCTACATCATGAGCAGAGAAATGAGGAAACAGAAGTGGAGGATCAACATCAATTGGAAACAGTGCATGAGGTGGATTGGTACAAGCATTCTTAAATGGATGAGGTTTTCAATGATACTATCTCCTTTGAACAATGAATAGTGAGCACTCCTACTTGCAAAGACAACTTCCTTGGATCATCATCAGTTTCCTGAAAAATTATTTCAGCTGTTGATTTTTTTCTATTCATGTTTCCTCCCAAGCAACTGGTGGATATAGTTCAATTGACTTCAGAGCAGTTAGAGATGAAGGAGCTGCCAAAAACGTGAACTGGTGAAATTTAAATTTATTTGGTGCTATCATTTTAATGACCAGATTTAAATTTTCATCTCATCACTCACTGCGGTCTAATAAACCACCTGTCAAGTATATCCCTCCTCCACAACTAGGGAAAACTGAAATGAGTATGCATAGATTTAACCAACTATGTCATCTCTTCGCTGGCCACAACAATCAGCAGAAAAACCAAAGGGCATGCGATGTGATGAGTACAGGTGGTTGTTAGTTCATGGGTTTGTCAATAATTTTCACAACTATATAGCAACTCAATTCTTTCCATCACTTACCATATGTGTGGATGAATCCATTTCAAGATGATATATACAAGGTGGCAAGTGGATTAACCATGGTCTGCAACAACATGTTGAAATAGATTGGAAGCCTGAAAGCAGTTGTGAGATCCAGAACGCTGCTTGTGGTTTCAATGGAGTCAAGTGACGGTTGAAGTTGGTGAAGGGTGTTGATGAGTTTGATGTGGATGAAAATGAAGGAGAGAGGCAATTGATGCATGGCACCCAGATACTAAATCATTTACTCACACCATGATTTCATACTAACATAATTGTTTTTGCTGATTCTTACTTCTCTTCAGTTGGAGCAGCAAATGAGCTCGATAAAAATGCTCTTCTCTACATAGGGGTCATCAAGACTGCTACCAGAATGTATCCAAAGAATTATCTTGGCCATGTAGAGCTCACTCGGCGAGGAGATTCGCGTGCACTTTGGACTCCTGCCAATATTGAAGAAGCCCTACCATGAGCGGGATACTTTATGTCAATGTACAAGTCATTGTTAGATGGAGCTCCATACATTCGTGAGCGTTACAGGCAAATTGACAAGACACCCGATGCTCCTCCTGAAAAAGTTACTCTCACTACATCTCAGCCAAGAATTTGTGAAACATTTTACAATACTTCCACAGCGATTGATAGACACAATAAGTGCTGTCAGGTACTTTGAATATTGAGAAGAAATTCGAATCAAAGGACTGGGCCATAAGAATGAATTCGACCATTTTTGGAATGATTATTGTTGCTATCTGGCTCGTTTATAATGCAGTGAAGAGTTATGACAATACAAGGTATAAGTGGGATCAGAAAATGTTTTAGACATTTCTCTCGGGTGAGATGATTGATAATAAATATGATGCTCAAGTGAGGAGTCTCAGGAGAAATTTTACCAGATGCAACTGGTAAAAAAGCAGATTCATCTGGTTAGTGACCGTATGTATCTACACTCTATTAGGGCAGATGAATTAAAGATAACTAATGAAAGATACACAAAGAATTAAAATGATTGACAACACTACTAATGATTTGATCAAGATGTATTTGTACAATGACAATTGGAGCTGCAGAATACATTGTTCAGAAAGCATTAGCATTATTTAGTACTTCTCCCCTACAATTGCATTTATTACGCCCTGACCATGTCCTCCAGAAATCGCCACAGCTCTTGCTGCTCCCCACTTAGATGAATTTGGCATTCTTTGCTCTTCCTGAAAAGCCACCTGTAACCCCGATAGCTCTCTATTATTTCAAGCCTCAGGAACAATTGAAACTTTGTGCCTTGAATATGCATACGCTGTTGCCTTATTTTTCATGGCAATTTCTTTATTACCATTTTCCAATATCTGAACAGCTACCCCAGTGATGTTGTTACTATCAACTTTTGTCTGGTCTACATCATAAAGGCCAACATAGACACAATCTCCTAACTTAATTTATCAGACAATTTTCCAGCCCATATTTTCATTTTTGCTACTGCTCGTTTCATGGAATTTAAGGCATCATGACGTAATTTCTTTCGCTTTAAACTCAACATTAAGTCATTATTATCTACTTCCTGAGAATTGTGTAATTTTACTGCCTTTTGTATTTCCTCTGTAGTTGTCTGTTGACATAAGCCCCATTCTTTCACAAAGCTTGTTTCAACATCTGGTTTGTCATCCAGTTCAGTAATTAAGTTGATTTTTTGCTCATCTAATAGTGGCCATTTATCTTTACTAAACTTTTTAATTATGTAACGAACCCACTTGTTTGGGTTCTTAGAATCACTTACATCACGGTTATGCGTAACTGCATATTCCTATCCCATAAGTGCACAATGAAGATCATTCATTTCTAACTGTTCATCATACTCTTTACTGAAGTCAATCCAACGATTACAAACTATTTCTTCATTGTTTTCTGTTGATAGGAAAGAATGAAAATATTTTGAGAATATCAAAGTAATATCAAGTAGTTATAATGATAAAAACATTCTCACCAAAATTAAAAACAGAATTACTACCTGCAGTTACAACAATATCAATCATTTCTTCACTATTTGTTATGTGACCAGTTGTATCATTATCAATATTTTCATCTATGGCGTATACTACATAAACACCGAAATCGTCATTGTCAGCAGCAGTTCCTACTGTAAGATAAACACTCTCTCCTTCTAAAAGCGCATTGATTTCTCCATTGCCAATCTCGTCCACAACTTCTAAATTAGAATCAATATCATTCTTTCTCCAGACAGTAGCTGCTCCTCAGTATGGAAGTCATCCGAAAGATCAGGAGACAGAAGTACGTTAGATATGCCACACTGTGGAAGCTGCCCAATGACGATGTGGTAAGGTGACTTGGTCCCTATAGCGCGACGCCCTTGGGTGTTATATCTCCAACAAATAATTTTGCAAGCAATACTCCATCGGTTTGAATAGTTATCTTTCAACCAATATCCAATTTGCCCTCAATGGTACGATTGAGGCGCTCAACTCCACTATTTGTAGATAAACGACGAGAAAATCCTTTGACCATTCTACATTCTGGTCAAATTGATCTAACTTTAGTAATTAGTTTATCAATATACTGAAATATAATAAATACAAAAGTTAATTTCAATATGAGCCAATTAATACCAATTAGGCACAATCGACTTATATCATCAGTTAACAATACATGTTTATATGTCACTACTGCGGCTGAAAATTCCCGACCATTGTCTGCTTGGAGTATTGATGAAGGACCATAGAGAGTAAATATATCAAGTAATTCAAGCGCAACACAGCTAGCTCGTTTGGATAACATCGGAGATGAATATGCAAGTTTCGTCCCGTGATCCAAACAGTTAAGCAAGAATTTAAAATCATCGTCTGGCATCGATTGAAAATCAATCATGTCGATGTCGTGATCCGAAGCCATGAGTCGAAATCGACTGATGGCCAGGAACAGACTTCTTCTTGTTGATCCGTGTGATGCATCTGGGGCATGTCTCCGTGAAGATCTTGCATGAGAACAGACCTCTAGCTATTGAATTACAATTTTTCAAAAACGTGCCATTTTTAATTGACAAAAGTGGATATTCTACCTTTTACGTATGCACCACTGAAAAGAAATCAATATTTTTGATGTCACAGAGAATGTTCCTTCCATAAATAAATCCAACTTTTCTAACGGGCGGGTTACACTATTGGCGACATTTTACCAAAGAAAATGGAATTTTACTTTGCATGTCGGTGACAGGGCTACACAGAGAGCATAAAGTAAAAATTTTACTTACTAGAATTTGATCTTGACCGCCAAACTTTATTTAACTTTATTATTTTAGTTAAATGGCTCAATGAAGTTTGAGAAAAGTATTATGCATTTAATTGGATCGAGGGTTTAGTACTTACTTTTAGTGCTCTTAGAGATGCCAGTACCAGCATGGTACTTGAATTAGTAATAGTACGTACACTGCCGCATTTATCTGCCAATATCCTCATCGTGCAATAGTCCTCACTTTGGCGATTGTATATTTCAGCTAGTTTATTACCTTAATTTCTACAAATCTAGGTAAATATATACATGAATAAATTCTAGATTGAAGCAGCTTTCTGCCCATGTATAATTTGTCTATATACTCTCTAGTGCCCCTGCAGCACAAACTGATCCCGCTGAGCCCTTCATGGAACATTGTTTCAGCCAACAATAATGCCATGCGATGGCATCACACCTCTCAAAAAGCACACTCTCTACATAACAAAAACAGCAGAGAATCTCACAAAATCATGTCTTCCATTACCTCCCATTCTCTGGTGAAATTGTCTCCATTGCAGGACCAAGTTTCCTGGTGACTGATAAGTAGTATATTTAATAGAAATCAAAAGTCAGAAATTGAATTCATAACAATATGAAGGTACTGTCAATCATACATTACATAAATAAGCCATAAGGTAGAACCCCAACTTAAAAGTCCTAGATCCAACGATAGAAAACAAGAAAGCTTTCTCAGGAGGAAGTAGTACATCGTGCAGTTCCCAAGCTAAGAAGTTAACTCTTGGGAACTCGCTAATGTGTGTTGTCCCATGACTTGTTCAATAACTGTCATGATATGTAGTGAGCATAACATTCTCTCCCCACTATGATTGATATAATCATAGCTAGATTGTTGAAACTGTAAGGTAAACGATTCTTAAAACCTTACGCAAAAAAACAAACATATTTCTTGGAGGTAAACTCAGTAAAAAACTCTCTTCCAAGGCGATCTTAATTGAGGAAAAACAACATGAAAAGTAAGGGATAATACAGCTCAATCTTTGCTCATACGGTAAAGCATCATTTGCTGCATGTTAACTCACTCTGACAATCTAGGACGAAGTTCCATTGTGAGATTACCATTGGCATGAACAATCCATATGGTAAAGGCTCATCTTTGTTTGGTAATAGATCTTCTTCAAAACTGCATGTTCATGGCATAATAATAATTTCTTCTTCTAGAATTCTGTCGACGCAAATTCTCATTTAGAACATGCTGTCTTCATTTTGCACTTCAATGCCAATCTGCAATCAACGGCAGATTTAAAAACATATCCCTGATACATTCTAACAAGACAAGACTGCTTTCTACTATCAATTCTACAATAGTCCGCATAGTATGCATGGCTGCTGCTAGGGTAGAGTCAATCATGCCACATGCATCATCAACTTCTTTCGGAGGATTAGAGTACATCACTGTTCTCAATATATTTCCAAATGTTTGGTGCAT